>JAWDEX010224510.1:0-26530 GCA_035221805.1 Trichilia hirta
ACCCAGCAAGCATTCCATTGACCCCAAAGGGAAAATACCTATCAAATCAACAATAAACAATTAAATTTACAAGCAAAGAAAATCATCTTACTGCAGTTAATATATAAGATGAGATTTCCATTACCCAGTAGGGAGCCCATATCCAGTCCATCCAGTCTTGAACCCTAGATAACTACCAGCTATTATGACAAAAAGCATGGCACATACATTGGCAGTCGTAACAATGGCTTGTGCAACAGTACTCTGCAGTAGAGTTTTCATTTTCAAATAAACGAAACGAACTATACCCAAAAAGAAAAGTTGTCTGATAAAAGAAATAAAAATAGTGGAAGGAACAAAAGAATACCTCCTTGATACCTCCACACAAGAGCCCAGTGACAATAAATACGAGAATTGCAGCACAAGGATCAACAACAATATCAAGCCTAGGAATTTGGTGACGAGCCAAAAACACAGGTAGACTATCAGCACTTCCAAAAAGCATAGCCTATAGGCATTAATGACAACAGAGACATATATTATATCAATACACCTCCCAACGTCTAAAATGGAAATTCCAAGTTAAATAAAACAAAAAATACAATTACTAGATAATATAAGTAAATTGGTGGACAAGACTTCCCATACTTTCCTCTAAATACATGAATATGGGTCAAAAATGATAAAATTTGAAAATAAAACCTACAGAGCAGGTTTCTTCTTAAAAGGTCATCATCTAGAACCTAAATCCAGAAACAAGACAGTCGTATAATAAGAGAAGTTATTAACATGTATGTATAATAAGAGAAGTTATTATATTTAAGTAACATATAGTAAGAAAAGTTATTCTTACCTAAAAGCTTGTTATGCATTTTGGAAGAAATACTAAGATTACCATTTGCATTGGCAACAAATTCAGTAGAGAAATTATAATAGTAAGAAAAGAGAACACATGGAAATTAGAGGAAAGGAAAAAGTAAATATATAGAGCTAAAAGAACAACCGGTACAAATTAAACCATGCCCTAAATTAGAGGAAACTGTGAAAAAAAACACAACTCCTGAGTAAAATCTAAAGTAAATAGATGAAAAAAAAATTGAAGTTCAATAAATTTCACCGGACCAGATTAGGGGATATGCCACGAGCAACAGCAGCACCACCAATTGTGTACTCCAGTATTAAAGCCCAGCCAATCAACCATGCAACACTGCCAAATTGCATTGTATATTCACCAACTTCAGAAATATCAAATATATATTGAAGGGGTAAGAAACATCATCTAAGTTAATAAATTTAGTGGATCTAAGGATTAATAATTATCACTATGCCCCAGATAATTGCTCCTTTGTCTCACTTCCGGAACAGAATGCTAAATGAATCAAGAACTATATCTCCAAATTATATAAGTTATACCAAGATAAAAGATAATAAGAATTTACCCTTCCCCAACACATATGTATGAATAATGATAGGCACTCCCAGCAGACGGACAACGACTAGCAAGCTCGGCATAGCAAAAGGCAGAAAGAGCAGCAGCTACTCCAGATATAAGAAAGGAAAGGGCAAGAGCGGGTCCTGAATGCTCTCTGGCAACTGTTCCAACCAGAATATAAACTCCAGCTCCAATTGTTGAGCCAACACCTAATAAGAGTTAGCACAACAATTCAACTGTAAGCTCTAGCTACAAAATTGAAAAGTCAGAGAAATCTATATAACCACCTAAAAAAGAAATTAACAAGAGTCCTAGTTACAACAGAGGCACAAAAATTCTTGGTAAAAAATATTATAGAAGCAGAGTACTCGAAGACTACAGGCAGCAAATGTTACAACTTAGACCGTAAAACTAATAATCCACCAAAACGAACATATGAACTGCAACCAAAGCTGATAACTTTTTAGAAGAAACCAACCAAAAGAAAATACGAAGCATGTAAGCAAATAGTCCAAACACCAAATGCATCATCTCTTATGAACGCAAACTTTGACATGAAAAATCAAATTAAAAATTTTTAAAAAGAAGGAAAACGAAAAAAGCTTCATAATCACCCATACCCGACAAGCCCAAAATAAATCCAAAAATAAAGAAAAAGGACAATTAATAAAAGAAAGTGCAGAACCCAGATAAAATTTTCCCAAAAATAAAAATAAACTGAATTACCAATTGCAACAAGGTGAGGAATAGTCAAATTCTTAGCCAATTGATGGTGCCGTCCAGTCCTAACATGGACAGAATCTACCTGTTTCCTCCTCACCAAACTCCTCACAGAACTACCCAACACTCCAAAACCACCATTACCCCCATCGTTTTGAGAATCAACAAAAAACCCCATGAAAGAAGTTCAATACTTCTGACTGAAAACACAACAGAGTAATTTACTATATGGCCTTTTCTTCTTTTTTTTTTTTGTATATAATTTTTAAAAATCCTTTAACCACGTTATATTCAAAGAAATATTCTAAACTCTGCCCGCTTCCCCGATGCCAAAAATATATAGATCTTCAAGCAAAAAGTCTGGGAAGCGGACAGATACCGCAGAGCAAGACGGGAAGAAAGAAATGCCCTTTACTTTCTCTCCCTATTTCTTCGTTTTGATTTGAATTGAATTGACAACGAGAAAACAAGGGAAAAATGATTACGTGGTATTGAAAATACGGTTTTGTAGCATAATCGTATTGGTTTGTTAAATGTTACGCGGTGGCGGGGTGGTTATAAGTTTAAGATTTTGTCATTTAGGTCCCTAATTCTTTTTTTTTTTACTTTTATCCGTTAAGTCCTTAATTATGTTAAAATATTATTAAACTTATTAACATGACTATTATTATCACCAATACCCGTTTCCTTATCACATCAACATATGGCATTTGCTATAGATTATGAAATAGTATAATTAACAATTTTTTTAAAAAATTAATCTTAAAAATTTATTACTTATTAATAAAACTAATTGTATGTAATATCATTTGTAATAAAAAGTTTTAAATACTTTAAAATGCGTAGATAAATAGATATTAATTTAAAAAATAAACACGGATACTGTAAAATTTTTTACTTCAATAGTGCAGGTTTTAAATCAAATTATTTTAGAAAGAAAGAATAAAATATTTGAAAAATGCAAAAGCCTCTGTTCTTATATAATTAAGCCTAAACACAATGATTATAAATAAATTAAAATTATTTTTTAAAAAAAAATAAGAAAATGATTATATATTCATTTAATAAATTAGAAAAAATTAGGGACTATGTAATAAAATTTAATCTCCTTACAAACTTGCGAATTTGATTGCAAATTCAGGTTCACTTACCCGCAGCCTCGGTCCGCGGCCCCAGGGCTATCGAATCGAATCGGTGAGCTGTGAGAGAGATGACTATGGCTTAATAGGATTCCCATAGGTCCCACACGAAACTCATTATTGAGGGCAAAAGCGCCCCACAAATTTTTGTACGGGTTCCGTTTAATTGGCAATCTAAAAGATTTTTTTATATATAATTTCATTTATTTATTTTTATTAAAAAAAAGTTACCATTTTGTGATCCTACCCGTAAGTCCATTGAAGTCTTGTGCTTTTGTTCTTAACTCGCAGCACAATATGGCAATGACAGTAGATTGTATTATAATATTATTTGTCAAATTATTGTAATATTTATATATTAAATTTGTGAAAATTATGGATTAATATTAAAACCATAAGATTTGCTGGTATTTGACCTTTAAATTTAAAGGGTTATCTAATTTAATGTCTAATTATTTTTTCATTAATATTTAAATAATATTTTATTTTAATTATTCAAATATTTAAAAATGTTTATTTTTTACCGTAACACTAAATAAAAATTTATTTAATTTTTATAATATATAATATTATAAATGTAAAGTATTTTGTACTATTACCATGAATAAATTAAATTATTTTTTTAATTTTGTGTGTTGACTTGTACCATCCAAATAAATTTTACCTATTGAATTACCTAATGTGTTTTGCAATTATAAAATATATTGTATTTTATCTTTTAAATTTAATTATGATTTTTAATATTGACATAAAAACTAAAAAAAGTTTATTATTGATCAAATTAAAATTTATTACAATAATATTCTCAATTATAAAAGTTAAGTTTCGTGTCACTTAAAATGTAATTCATATTTGAAATTATAGAGTAATTCATATCCATACGAGAATAAGTCTTTTACTAAAATAATTTTAAAATGTACTAATAATTTAATTAATTAATTTAAAGTAATTAATAAAATAAATTGACATCTAGCGTTTGACTAAATGATGGAGCATGCTAAGCATCCGCATACGAAAAAATCAAAATTTGAAAAGTAAAAAATAATAATAACAAGATTTGATAATGAATAATTAAAAAGTCAATACAAATATTCTATATGATTGATGTAAATAAGAATGAACAAAGAAATAACAATTTTATATATTTAATTTTGTTTTTTAAAAAGGGTAATGATATTTTTAGTTTTTAAATTTGCCAAAATAATATTTGAGACAATAATTTGATCATTTTTAACAAATTAATTCTTATAAACACTAATTTATTTTTAAAATAATTGAAATTAAAAATTAATCTATTATTTTAATAAAATTCAGGAATTAAAATATTGAATTATATTTGGTTTATTATTTTGGCAAATTTCAGAGCTAAAATGCCCTTCTCCCTTCTTTAAATTTTTTATTTTTAAATAAATAATCAATAATAGACAAAAAATTATTGTATACAAAATGCCAATCATGTCAATAAATCATTAAATGACGAATGAAAAGGACCTACCAAAACCCATTCGGATTGTACTAATTGCAACAAGTAATTAATATATGTCATTTTATGAAAAATCATGTTATCTATTAATTTATGTAATTTATAAAAAAAATATTTTTGTTATTATAAACATATTATTGATTATGTAATTTAAAATATATTTTATTTTTGATATGATGAAAAAATAATGAACTAAATTTAGGTAAAATATACTGTGAAAAGTATAATAAATTTTAAAATTATAATATATGTATATAAAAATTTTATTATTAAAGTGTCGCAATAATTTATAATAATATATTAATTTAAATTGTAATGTTGTAAATGTGACGTTGCTTAATAAGAAAACACAAAATTTCTTTCTGGGTATTATCTTCAACCTAAGATAAGATGTTTGTACATATATAATATAATATAATAATAATACAATACAATATGATGACGTGCTTAATTTAATTTTGTCAACTCCATTATGACCAATTCCAATTCGGAGGCATGGATTCAATTGGGAATCGTGAAACGTATCGTGCAGTAATAGACCTCGGCTTAGAATGGAAGCTAGGTCAAGCGAAGAAGGTTATTTTTTAAAATTTATTTTAAAGAAAACAAATGAAAGTGAAGGCGATGACTTTTTGGATAAAGCCGAAGTAGCTCTTCTGACATCATATAGTGGTCAGGATATTGAAAATTGAAAAAGACAGCCCACATAAAATAATTATTATTGGTATTATTTATTTATTTTTTTTCAAAGGACATCTAAAATTATAATTGATGCCATTAACCATGATAATGTGACGAAGGTGACAGGCAAGGAATCTACTGCGAGTGGATAAAATTCTTTTTAATGGAAAAGACTTTGATGCATAGGTCATATTTAGTTGTAACTGTATAATTACATAATTTTATAATTATATAATTGTATTTAATTATAATTATAATTATACAATGTCATATTGAGTATTATTATATATAATTGTATAGTTTAATTATAAAATTAAAAATTTTAAATGATAAATTTTAATTTTTAATAAATTATTAGAATTAAAAAATGATATTATAAATTAAAAAATATAATATAATTTTTATATAAAGTATATAAATTATATATGTTTAAAATATATATTATATATAATAAATACATAATATACATTCAAAATATTTTCTCAAAATATGTAATATATATATAATATATTCTCAAATTTGTTAATCATAAACTTAATTAAAATTTATTAATTAAGAAAAAATTATTATAATTAACATCTAATTCTCAATCAAACTGTATAATTATATCAATTCTCACTCTCGTAAAAATTAAATTGTGTAATTAAGAGAGTTCAATTATATTAATTATGCAGTTAATTGTGTAATTATGCAATTGAATAAAAATTTCAAAATTGTATAGTACACAACAATGTATACCCATAATAGATATACACAACAATAAAAACGTCAAATTGTATAATCATCCCCAATTTTTCAATTTTTTAATTACACAACAAAAAAATAGATGTACCCATAATAATGTATAGTACATTTTCTATTTTTATCTAATTCTTTTGTTATAATTTTTATCTCTTTTTCTAACAAGTCTTTACTTTTGATTGTACTTTTACAATTAATAATTATATTAAAAAAATTGAAAATTATAACATAATAATTAAAAATAAAAAAGTAAAGATATATTCTGTGCAACTGGTTGCACTATAACATGAACCCATAATAAGAAAATGAACTCATTGCATAATTCATAAACATTGGCTTAATTTATAAATTCAAACATTCTAAATTTAACTTGTATGCCTTACAGAATCTTTTTTTGTAATAATTTACTTTTTTATTTTTGTAATAATTTGACCACAATTCAAAAAGATTGTTCTTCGAGTTTTGAGAAAAAAATCAAGGTGGAACTACAATATTTCAACTTATTTTAATTCCAGTTAAACAGTTAAAAGAATTCCAATTTAACATTCTTTTTATAAAATAAAAAATATAGTTAGATTCTGTTTATGTAGAACTCACTTAATAGTAGAATTAATGTTCTTTTCCAACTCTTGTGTGTTGAGCTTTCATAATAAATTTATAATAAATTTATATCCCCTTCCCAGAAAAAAATAAAAATAGAAAAGAATATGCAATAGCTAAAGAATTATAATTTCCATCACAATTGAATTTGATACAACCAAAAGACACAAATTTCAGTTGATTTACACCAGAGCATCAGTTATTAATTCAACGTACAACACCAGAACATTTTTAATGTGGATGCACAAAGTTTCTTCTTTTCTTGGTTTCCTCTCTTATCCTTTTCCCTCCGCATTTTTCTTTTGTTCCCAATCAATGTCATCAATGGAATTACTAAATTAGAATACTAGATTGATTCTGTTTGCTTGTATTCAGCCTTCTTCCTGAGGATTACCACCACCCTCACCGCCATCCATCTGCCACATGCTTCCACTTCTTTCTCCTCCATTTTACCAGGTTTGTTGCCTCACACTTCGATCATTTGTATCATCACCATCAGAAAACTGTGCCTACACGCTTCAGCTTTTCCCCCACCTGCTCGCTTCCTCTTCACATCCTGCCACAGTTTTTAGTAGCTCTGACTGCAGCAATGGGCAATTTTCTTTAAGATATTGAAAACCATCAGAGTGCATAACAGCTGCATCAAAACGAAGACAATCAGAGAAAATGGAAACAAGAAGTTAGAGTGGAAAGAATAAATATCTCATCAAAAGAATGGAAACCTTAGACTCCACACTTGATTCCCAGGTTTTCAATATTGCCGGGACCTCCTGCAGAGCAAAACACTTCATAAACAGAATGCTCGGCAGTTCTCTAAACATTATATCTTTAACATCACTCATGCCAAACTTGAGAGGGTTTTCCAAATGAAATGGCTATTTTGACCTTTACAACAATAACCTTTGTTCACACAAATCACGATAATTCATCCAATATAATCCAAGAATAAAAGGACTTCTTCAAATAGATCTTTATTCTGATCAACATACCTTGATCCCCGGCATCTCAAAGAAGTATACATTGGGGAAAAAAGGGGATGTCCTTAGGGGTAAAGGGCTTAAATGGAAAAGTAGCTAAAGTAAAAAACAAATAGAATAAGCAATTTGATTTAGAATTTCACAAATTAAGAAGAGAAATCTCCTAACAAAAATTGTGAACCTCAAATCATTTCATAAACAAACACTCGTGCTCTTGTTGCTGCCCCCTCTCACCGCCATTAGAGCAGTCATGCCGCATGGACTTCATCCTCAGTCTTCCTGCAGACTTTTGTCCGTAGTTCCTTTTCCTAAAATGGTTAACTTCTAGACATTTTTTCCTCTTGCAAAAAGACTTTGGCCGGCCTCATTGAAAACTCAGAGGATGAGCTAACACAAGTGCAGTACTCTACAGTACTGCAGCAACAACTCCAGAATCAAAGTACTTTTTATTCCAGCCACCCGATCAACAACATCATCTTCATTTCCTCAGAATCTATCCAGATTTCATTGATAAGAAAATCTGTTCACATACCAAAATACATTATTGAAGTGACAACTCCTCACAATCTATTCATGTTCCTCTATCATCAACAATTTGAAAATCAATTTACATTTGTACATCACAAATTTAAACTTCTTCACAATTAAGTCTCTCTTATGAGCACTAAAATTTGACATTCTACGAAAGTTCGGGATCTCCTTCCATCTTTGCAGAAGTTCAATTCTGACCACCAGTCAAAATTACTACTTTGATGAATCCTGGCTGTTTCTTAGCAATATAATGGGTATATACTTTCCTCAAGGAATCTTTGTGGCCATTAGAAAGCTATTCCACAAAGATATACTCTTTTTCTCTCTAATGTGAATTTGGAAAGTGGTAATGGTGAAAGAAATTGATTTTGGAAGGAAGTGTGGATCAATGATTCCTCATTATGCTCTCCATTTCCCCACCTTTCTAGACTCTCTCGCTTGCATAATGTTTCTATCAAAAACATAATTGCCTCTTCTAATTAGGTTGGAATTGGAATTTCAACTTCTTAAGAAATTTGAATGAGATAGTTTCGAGTAGTTTTGGCTCTTTTGGTTTTACTGAAAAATGTTTCCTTTAATGATCTGGCCAAGGGCAAAAGAATTTGAAGGCCTAGACCTTCAAAGAAGGTTTCATGAAAATCTTTTCTCACGTGATTGATTGATGATCGATCCCTCCTCATTTTCAGCCTACTCATGATCTGGAAAGCCAACGTCCATACTAAAACTCAATTCTTTGCTTGTTCCTTGGCTTTAGGAAAGCCATAATCCTAATGTGTGTTTGGCTCCTAGTGTGTCATATGAAAGAGAAGCGCGGAAAATGTGGACTACTAGTTCATACAGTGGATAATTGATATTCGGTTGTAGTATAGATTGCTCCAGGCAGCTAAAATTTCATGGTACTCCAGCTTCTGTCAATTCTTTACCTTCAGGGGATCTTCATGCTTTAGGGAGAGGTGAAAAAGCTAACATGTTGTGGAAATTTACAATTCTAGCTAGTTTTTGGGTGATTTGACTTGAAAGAAATAGAAGGATCTTTGAAAATCTTGAGGAAGAAATCAGCTTTTCGGGTGACAGAGTGTGGTTACTTTCCTCACTTTAGGCCTCTGTTACTTAAGATTTTAAAGATCCGACTTTCTTCTTCATTCATTTTGGTCTAACTTCGTGAATTTTGGGATTGTTTCTTTTGTCTTGAGTTCTCCAGATCCCATAGATCCTATACGTTTGCTTTGGACAACCGACTAGTTTCAATGGTATAAATTTTTTGTGATCTTTAGAGGCTAGTCTGTTTAGACTTCTTGCTCACATCTTTGTACATCGCCTTTCATATATAAACTTCCATTTCCTATAAAAAAAAAAAAAAAAGAAAAGAAAAGAAAAGAAAAGAAAAAAAACAGGTGTTTGTGTGTGTGTGAATCACATATTTGCACATTCATCCATTTATCACAAGTGTTGGCCCCCAACATCAACAGAAAAGAAAAAACATAGGAAGAATGATGCAGCAAATTAATCTCTACCAGTCCAGAAAGATATAACCAGCGGCCCCTAATTCTAGTAGATTCACTCAAAGCTTGACACCTAGACAAACTGTCACAAGAGAGACTTTAAGTCTGCAAGGCAAGTTTCAGGCTGTGAGGTGTGTTTATGATATCAAAAAGCGGGTAACAACAAAAGCAATTCACCAATGGAATATCAGAAATTCCTTGTAGTAAACAAATATATTATATACTATACCACATGCCAGCAGTGTCTAAGTTGTTATATTAATGGACTTTATAACTTTATAATTTAGAATTATTCCACCTAATGTAAAAGATTAAAAAGTAAACCTGAAAATGGAAAGATCAAACTTAAAGGACATGCCTATCAGGTTTTCATCAGCAAATTTGTGGCAAACAGATTTAAGATCCATAGCACAATGGCGATCATCCAATGCCAGAATATGGGCAACTGAATTCACTGATATAACCTTGCAGAGAACAGATTCACACATCAGTCTAAGTCTAGGCAAGGTGTATTTTTCTGCTGCAGCTAACAATTTTGCTTCTAACGTATCAGATACAGATGGCACACAAGATGAACTAGAAGCAGAGAATTCCTCATCCTCAATAAGAGTATCTTTGTATAAGAAGTGTAACAGAGCCTGCACAACACACAAGTATTAAACTATTAATAGATCAAGGACAACAGATACAATTATCTCCATTGCCGTATACATCCATATAATTCAAGATATAAGCTTTAAAGCAAGAATCACAGTTGCTACCTTAAAAACTCTAGGTTCCATATCTGTAACAACCACTTCATGATTATCTTCTTCCATTGCATCCAGAAATTCACTTTCGAATACAGGAGATCGAGCGGCCAATACCAACGTGTGAGCATGAAGCTTCTCCCCAGCAACATTGAAAGTAATATCTGAACTCTCCTCATTCTCCAATAACATACCAAAATGATCTCCAATATCAGATTCGGGAACCTGTATCGAGTGCAATCTTGAGCAATCTATTGCTGAAACCACAACACCGACGGTGCAATTAATTTTCAAGCAATCATCCTTGAGAAAATCTGATGGTTCAAGCATAGCCCGTCTGAAAAACCGCTTGTAGCCCCTAGAAACCAAAACAAAAGTAATTTTACTTAGTGCAAATAAAAATTATTGCCAAAAGACATACCAATCACCTAAAAACAAATCTTCATAAAAGGACAGAAAGCGCATCATATTTTAAGCAAACATTAGACAAAATATACCGCTACAAGCAGTACGCAATGCTCAACAGCAATGTCATAGACTCATAATCCAGTACGTTAAATGCCAGTTCAAAGGGGGAACGAACCAATGTTACACTTATCTCCTATTTCCGTGTCAAGGAATGAACTTTAAAATTACCCACAATCCAAAATTCTTCACAGACCTCCTCTGCATCTCACAAAATATAAAAAATTCTTCAAAGACAAATCTTCTGAAGAATGTGTAAGGAGAGCTTCTAACAAATTCCAGAAATTCAGAAAAAAATTCAGCAAAGCAATTTCAAACCCAACTCACTCACCACATGCTGCCGCGATATTTTAGCGTGTAGGGTCCACTCTCCAAGGATCGATCGAAATGAGAATGAACCTTATGCTTTCCCTTTCCACTCTGATCAACAAGGGTGAGCTCAAAGAGCGCCCTAACATCTGTTCCCTCGCTGGCGAGAGCAATAAATACGGAAACATAAGCCGAATTGTCTTCCGGGTTTTTTCCGTCGGGGTAGAAATAGATTGCCCACTGGTAACCCCCAACGGTGAAATTGTCACTGGCAATGTGCTTTCCGATTCCGATTCCCTTGGATAAGGAATATCCTGTGATTGTGAAGTGGTGTGAGCCGTTGACGGTTTTTGTAAGTGAAAGAGACGACATTGGAGATGAGAGTGGAGTGGTGGTCGGAGATGGCGAAGGAGAGCCGTTGTACATTGTGAGGGGTAGGGGAGGAATTTTAGAGTTGAGAGGTCATCGAAAAGAAAAGGCAAAAAGCCAGCAAGGTAAGTGGTGGACGAAGGCTGACTTAGATTTCTGGAATTTGTGGGTTGGTGACCGTTCGGATCCATTGTTCCATCTTCAAAGGATCTCGTTCTTCTTCTTCTTCTTCTTTTTTTTTTTAAATAAAAATAAAATATTTTATTTTATCTTAAATTCTATTAAAATTTAGCTTAAACCATCAATTAATTCAACATTTTGTCAACAAATTTCTTTGAAAGATTGTGACTATAAGACAAACTTTTGATAATTTTTATTTTCTTAAAAAAGATTCTAATTACAATTAAAGAAAATATAAAAATTAATTCTTTTACTATAAATTCTCAAACATCACGATAATTTCTCTTGGCATTTTAACATTTTTGTTGGAAAATTATATCCAAGAAAGCTCTAGCATTTAATAGACGTAGAATGTATAGCATTAATGAAATTATGAATCCTGCTCTAAATATGTAACTGCATCGTTGCAGCACAGTAAATGAATCACCTACCCATTGAAGAAAATTATAAGTGTGGAGAAACAGTCAGAATAATGTACACATGGCTCTAGTTAAGCTAACTTCTGAAAAAATTGCCATTTGATTCCTAAAACTAAAGGTTAATAAAATTTCCTGTAAGACTATTAGCATTTACATGTTAATGGAAAGTCTCTCATAGCATCATGCTCTACCAACAATTCATTCACTACCAGTTAAGAAGCCTAAAAACCCTCCCGCTGGCCAAATCATTCTCATCTGTAGAATCTGATTCACTGCCCACTACTTCTGAACTCTCACTTGGAAAGAGTTTAATTCGGTCAGCATTATCGATGATCCAATCCATGAATTCTGGGGATGCTGCAAGTTCAGCGACAGCTTGTCGAGTTGATTCCTGGGTGAAATCCTCCCACTCTTGCTTTGTAAACCTCTTTCGTTTTCCTGTCTTGTGGAAGACGGAATAGTAATCTCCTTGATTTTTTATTCCCTCGACAGAAGATGGGGAAACCACACCTACGACAATCAATAAACAATAATCACGCATCTTGTGGAGTTAGGTTGATATTAAATGACAATTAAAGGCATATAAATTTAATGAAATAATATATATAAGTGACGCTGACGCAAAATATATATGTAATAAGCAAAGTAAGTAGGCCTAGAAAAGAATTGTTTAAAAAGTTAGCAAGTAAATGATTGAGTTTTTTTTGCAGTGAAAATTCTTGAAATAAATAGCTTTACAAGAGAGGGGATCCTAGCACAAGAGTGAAGATTGGGACAACTTCCATATCATTGCTCTTTGAAAAGAAAGAAAGGCACAAAATTACCCAAAAGCCTTCAACATTAATTTAACCCAAAAAATCCTTGGTAGGATATAGAAGGGACATTTTGCAGTCAATCAGGGAAGAACTTCAAAATGGCTATTGACATAACCAATTGCATATGCATATGGCATCAACAATGAATGCTTGTCTGTAAGTAAATGATTGGTTTATCTTGGAGAAAAAAACAGTGGATGAGTAATATAATTGTATGAACATTCTGCCACATATATTGCTCTATTTATTTCTTCAAACAAAGTGATAATCTCAATGTCACTTTGTTATATTCCAATTTAGTGCACTTTTTGTCACAAGCTATCCAACTACAGTCCATTAGTATTCAACCATTTTTCCATTTTCATCTCCATTCCAAAGGCAAAGAAAAAAATTTCAAATGCAACAAGTAATAAGCAGTGGGGCAATTAGCATCAACCAACATATAAATAGAAAGGCAAAAAAGCAAAAAATTAAAGCAATACCTTTAAGAGGAGAGTTCGACCATGAAGGTGAACTCTTGGTACTCTTATGGGCAGCCCATGACTTCCCTCTAGATACAATTATAGGTGACCTGCTAAGAAACTCAGCATGACCATGCCTTATTGTTGTATGACCTGATCCGCGCAGCTTACCCATAAGCCACTTGATCAAAGAGCAGAGAGTGTAGCAAGAAATCAATGCCCCAAAAGCTAGAGGAGGATCAAAGGTGCTCTGCAAAAGAAGACATCAGAAATGTTAAGGTAGTACAAAACATAAAATTATAAACCCAAACTAATAATGTTGTGTATTTGTGGAAGAGAAATAGCCCATGCCAGAAAATATAAGGCAATAAAACACCAAAAATGACAGACAGCAGAATTAGCATATGTGACGAAATCAAAAGTAACAACTGAAAGGTCATTGTTCAATCTCAAACAGTAAATCTTTCCCATAAGCATATCTTGAAACTCGGATACAGTTTCAGATCAACATTCAATGTCAATTCCAATTCCCTCCATTCAAGTGTAATGATTTAAAAGACATCCTTCTTCCATGTAGGAATGCAACTTGGGGAAGTTGGGGCAGGGTGACGTTCAAGTCATCCATAACACAAGGTGAACACACTGCATGTTCAAATTCAAAAGCTAATAAAAACTATTTATCACAACCCAATTTCTATGAACATGTACCAAGTTGAACCTAGTAGATGGATTGGTCTCCTAAGTTACAGCCTATTTGGTTAAGCCTCCTGGAGTGTGGCAAGATGTCTAAGGATCAATTCTCCTTAGACCAACCTAGGCGGGTATTACAGTTTAATTTGTGTTTCGGATTGGGGTTGGGTGTATGTTAGAAAGAAAAGATAAAGAAAGAAAAAACTTCAATTGTTGTTTCTTCTTGGGTGTGGCTGTATGAGAAAAAAGATAAAGAAAAAGCTCTTATGCAGCTGTATCATTCTCCAAGCACTAAAATAACCATGGCATGTAATCAGCCACAAATAATTCTTAAGTTTGGAAAAGTCCATGTAAGCAGAATAATGTACTAGTTCAACAGAACAACCAGCATGAATGCAATAGCAGACCTGGAATATAAAGGTGGTTGCGATGATAAGCATCGCCCATTTAACAAATTGAGCTATGCCACTATCAACATTTCCATCTTTTGAAATTACAAATTTCCTCACGATCCAGTAACCTAAAGCAGCTCCTGCAAGGACAATTCCTACTAGTACAAATATAGTGACCTGCAAGGAAAATACTAGTGAAGTAATTAATACGTTAAGCTCAATTGGAAGGAGCAAATAAGTATTGACAATACAAAAAAAAACAAAAAAACAAAAAGGGAATATTTAAAACCGTTCACAAGAACATGATTAGTGAAATAGAGTCACATGATAATGAAACTACTAAAGGAAAGCCTCCAAGCTTTTCCCTACAATTTCAGAACGTTCCCTGAAAAGCCCCCCATGCTTTCTATAAGTAGATGAAGGAATCACATGGTCACATAAAGTTTCAACGGTTTCTCTGTTTTTAATATGTTTCCCCCAACTTCCAAAGATGTTTTATGAACATGTAAAAAATGAAAAATAAACCGTATTGCCATTAAATACACTACAAAATGGGTGTGAAGTATTCAATAAAGCAACTTTGTTTCCCTACCATATCACATAAGCAATTATATTTACTTAATGCTTAATTACCATCCTCAGTTTCAAAATTTGTGCCATGAAACGTTTACTTCCTATTGTATGCAGGTCAGTAGTTTGTCCACGAAACACAAAGTAAATTGACACAGTCTAGTAAAACAAAGACAATTTACTCAATTTTCCGCATAATTGACTTTCATAATTTATTCAAATCATACATTCTGTTCTTGCCTGATGCTAATTCCAATCTAATAATAGCTAGTGCACATACATCATGTTTCTTTCATAACAATTTTTAAATACTTGTCAACCAATCACCATTAATAAAAATATGAAAAATTAATAAAACATAATAAAATTAGCAGCAAGATGAGCCATATTGCATTATCTGTTTTTGCTTATCTATCCTGCATATCTTCCCATCCTAACTGGGAAAATTTTGTCTTACATCACAAAATCTCAGATTGCCAAAAATAGTTTTCCTTCGCTTGACTGCATATGTGGTAGAGATCCAGATGCAAATAACTTACGAAATTTCTAAGCTTCATTAAGTTAAACATTAGTTCTCACTAGCAAAAAACAAAAAAGAAAATGAGCACTCTTCTCTGGGAAACAAAAAGTCAACAGTAACAATTCAAAGAAATCTACAGAAGCTGACCAGAGCAGTTAAGTATTGTATTAAGGTAAAAACAGACTTACTGGATTGTGTATTTCCTCACTCAGCCCAAAATTGACAAGGATTGAATTCACCAGCACAGAAAATTGATGAAAAAGGAAAGATCCGGCACCAAGCTGAAAACATAATTAACGGTAAGATTCATACTCATTACAAATTAATACAAAAGAAAAGGGTCAAAGATACAAAAATACTCACCACTGAACCATATAAGCTAAGATAGAAGATATTTTTCCTCCCAGTTGGCAACAACTTCATTCCCTACATAAAAGCAAAATTTCAATTTTGGTAACAAAAATAAGAAACATATATTTACACAATGTCAAGCTAAGATGAAAAATAAATATTGTGTCCCCCAGCAATACTAGGAAAAAACTACAGTAAAAATTCGATGCAAGATTAGTTGACTCTGTGTGTGTGTGTGTGTGTGTTTAGCAACATTAGATTAGTTTCTTCGTTTGCAACTCCAACTTCATTTCAGATAATGTACAGTAACTTTTTCAGGCTGTAATAAAAGGAAAAGGAAAGGGGAAGCTAGAAAACTGAAAAGCAATACAAGAAAGGAATTAAATACCTGAAAAAGAATAATTAAAATGACAAGAAAAACTCCAATAGCCATTGAACTGCTATAGTAGAAAGGAACCCAACTGCTGACAATTGGTGCCAACAGCAGCAAAGCAAACCCAGATGCTAGACAAAAGAGACGCCATTTCTGAAAATCTGCACAAACAACAAAGATATATGACATGCATTAAGAAAGTTCATATTAATAACATTCCAGGACAGTAGCCAAGGGAAAAATAGGGGAAAATGCCATACCTTCCTCAACTGCAACTGAAACAGAACCAGATACTCCGCCAACAAACTTAATGTCAACATATCTATCCTCATATGGTGACATGAGAGTGCTCCAAACTCCCCCCTTCTGAATAGCTTTCCACTCATCCTTTTCACATTGACATAATCCAAGTGAAGCATTCCTTCAAACACCACATCAGCCACACACTATTTAACACGAAAAATTTTAAATTTGGATGTTTCCCGCATTGATTCTACAGTGGCAGAGAGGAAGAACGACAGAATTGTTCATCAAAAATGTCACTTACCAGTGAAAGCAAACCTGGATTTTACTGTATAATCTCTCTGGGATTACTGCAGAAGGAGCTAAACTGACCCAGAAGGAATTGGCATAACTCCCAAGCTTGAACCTTGAGTAACCAGAAACTTGAACTCTTTCACATGATAAAACATCAATGGACCCATGAACTGAGGACTTCTCTGAAAGGGGATACGGGGTGACATCTACAGCTGGATGCCCAATGTCAATACCTGAAAATTTTTCAAAAGCCAAGATTATTTCCAAATACATAAACACAACCCCTCGTAGTGTAAAAGAAAAGGTAATGAAATAAAGAAAATTCTTAAAATCCCACGCTAGAGATGAACAATAAGCAAAATCTATTTAAAAATTTAAACTCTAGACATCACATTTTTGCTTTTACTACGTCCTTCAGACAAGCATATTTATGATAATAACTAGTTCATTAAACAAAAATATCAATCAACCTTAAGCATCTCTAAAACAAAATAGTAACCACAGTGAAGGCTGCCTAATGGCACATTGAGACTTAAACGGACAAAGATTTTAAACCCTTCTTCAATTTGTATGATCACCCAAAACGTGTGGGATAACACAACCACTTGAAGTAGGTTCCAGCTACATGATGCCATTCAAATTTTCATAAAAATAAAAACCATTAAATCACTCATCGAATAGCCCAGAGAGTAAGTTAGACATGTTATGAGCCATTAACTACACGAAATATATAAAGTACTAAATAATTACATAAAACGACATCTAATAAATCCTATCATTTGTAGATATTCGTTGGTAGACAAATAAAAGTTTATCGTTTGATTATCATCAAATACAAAGAAAATTAATAGAACTAAAATCTAACAAGTACACCGAATTTGTGGGTTTCATTACTGATATCGCAACTAAACTTTTTTAAAGAAAAAATTAACTAATAATCGTATGTCAGTTTCCTTTTCTTCCACACATTTTCTCGACAACCAAGCAGCACCGCATGATAGATTCAGAAACACATAATTTTGAAGAATAAAAGGAAAAATCACTGTTTCCAGAAAAATCTTTTTTGAAAAATCTAGCATATATTCCAATTTTTTTTTCCCTACATTTACCTAAAATCCCACCAGAGACATAAATTGTCAAAAAAAATATCATTACTACAGATTAAGATTTCCTTTCACCATTTCAAAGTCACTTGTGTTCTACCCAAAATCCACTACTGAAAACTAATAAAGACGACAGAATAAAGAAGAAATTAGAAGCGAACCTTTGATAGGGGCCACATGCTGGGCACGTGAGATTATCAATACCAAGAATGAAATGAAGAGAGGAAGAGAAGAAGCAACCATTACTCCTCCTCTCTGCGTTTGTGAAATAATGTAATGGAAAAGGAATGGAAAGAGGCGAAGGCGCTATTCGAAATTTTATATGTTTATTAATGTGGTGCGTATTGTGCGCGTTGCGTCGAAGGTAAGCAGTTCAACGGGGCGTTGTTTTCAAAAATAAAATTAATGTTTTTTACTTACTGTTTGCTAATTTAAAAACATTCTAATAATTAATAATTTATTAATATAAATTTCATATAAAATTTTGTATAAAAATAATAAAATAATTAATATAACAAAATTATGTTATTAGTATTATACAATAATAATAATAATAATAATAATAATAATAATATCATTTTAAAAGTTTAGTATTTTGTAAATAATAAAATATTTTTTAAGCATTTAAATTTTTTTAAAAGATTGATAATAATGTTATATTATTATATAAATTTATTTAATTAATTTTTTACAAAAATTTAAATGCTTAATATTTAATATACATTTAATAATTTATTTTAAAAATAAAAAGAAATTACGGGAATTGTTTTATGACAATCAAAAAATCAGTTACAGCAGGTAGAATTGTTTGTATAAACTATTATTTAATAAAATATATTATTCAGTACATATGATAATTTGATTCATACATTTTCATTTATTTGATAGTGTAAATTTAATTTAAAAATAATTATACAAGAAAAAATAAAAGTAAGTTTTATAGAGGATTCAAATTTTCCAAGGCTATATACTTTAAAGAAACTAGGTTTAAATAATTCAAATATAATTTAAAAATTATAATTATAATTACATTTTAATATTTAAAAATAATTTGGATATTATATCTAAAAATTTATTAATTTCACCATCCAATCAATAAAGTTTACATGTTTAGATATCATTTGAGAATAATATTCCTCAATATAAATATAATTATTTGTTTTTTTATGATTTTTCAAAACAAATCCAAAAAAACTGGACTCTTGATCGTCAGTTACGCTAACATACACCAGTTAAAGAAAAAAATAAATAAAATCCAGAAAAGGATAATTATTTTTTTTTTATTATTTTGAAAAAAATCCGGTTAACGAATGAAGATAGCAGTTTCAGCCAAACGACCTCGAATTCCTCTTCTAGTCTGTCTTCGCTTCCTCTTCTCCATTTCTCTCCCCCACAAGACCCGCGAAATCTCTTATTCAAGCTTTCGAAATAAATGCCCAAATGTTCAACTGAAACTAGCTTCTCCTTGGGTCATTACAAACTTCGTTTTCTTGATTGGATGGGAAGTCTCACCAGCTGTAGTTTTAGTTCTGTGAACTTCGGACTCCTTTCGCTTCCGCTTGGCAATGAGAGAATTCAAATGTTTAAACTCCGGAGGAGCTTGAGGAAGCACAAAGGCTATTGTTGTTTGACTAGCAAAGGACTTTCGAACAGGAGAGTTTGTTTTAGAAATTTTGGTAGGTTTAGGAGTTTTTGTAGTGCAAATGATAATGATGTAGAGAAGAATGAAGATAATGTATCGAAAGATTCAATCCTCATTACAGCATCGCATGATGAAGAGGAAGAGAAAAGCAGCAGCGAATTTCCTAAGGAGAAGACGCCAACTTCTGCTTCTTCACCGGTACCTTTTTTTTTTTTTATTTCAGTTGCATTTTCTCCTGGGTATCATTATGCATTTATTCTGTGTTTAGTGCTTGTTAAATAGCAAGCATTAAGCAGTTTGGAAGAGTTTCTTTTGGAAGCATACTTCATGACGTGGGAACCAATTTTGTTGATAGGAATTCTGTAATTGAGGAGGGGGATTATGTTTTGCTCATACTTTCTGCATATTTTTTGTAGGGCAAATGGTTGGTTTTGTGTATTTTTCTCCATAGCTTTCGTGTTAATCCATTTAATCCTTATTCTTTGCGGTTTATAATTAGCTTGTGTACTAGACGTGTAGAAGAAGAATATCTCAACTAATAATGGGCATTGCAGGTCTGTTGGAATATGTATGTGCCCGCTTTTGTTATATGGAATCGCAGTTTTCAAGTTGGAATTTTGGAGGTCTCAAATGAAAACTTCTATTCTGTTGCTAACATATACCAACGGAATTGGTAATAAAAGTTAATTAAAATGTTGTTGACCCCAAGACTATATAAGCAATGCCGCAGTATAGTCAAGATTTTTGAGGTCTATTGCGTTTCAATTCTATATTAATCCAGCTATGTTCATAAAAATGTTATCTGGAGAAATGTACAATAAGACTGTGCATGGTTTTAACAATATAAGCTTTCAAACTATGTATAGTGTAAGCAACAATTCACTTCTACTCAATCAAACTTCAGGCTTTTGGCATAGATTTTGGATAAAATGTTTTACTTGCCATTTTCTTGGATGTGTATTTAAATACTTCATTTGTGAGAGGCAGTGCAGTTATTCAGCTTGAAAATAAACTTTAAGGAATTCAAAGCTACAGATTTAAACTGCCATGGGTAATCTCTCAAATTTTTCTTGCAGTGTGTGACTTTCTTGCAACGAATAGTGCTGGTTATCTCTTCCATACGTATAAATAGAACTTCTGCTTAGTAATGACACGGTAGAGAGAGAGAGAGAGAGAAAGAGAGGGACTGAAAATGAGTTAAATACCAGTCTGTGTTTATGTATTATACTGAGAATATGACTCTAGTTCTGATGTCTTATTATTTTTAGACGCCAACTATATCTCCCATTGGACCAGCCTATAGTAATTTCCAAGTTGACTCTTTCAAACTGATGGAGCTTCTTGGACCCGAAAAGGTCGATCCTGCTGATGTAAAGCTGATTAAGGATAAGCTTTTTGGTTATTCAACATTCTGGGTGACTAAAGAAGAGCCATTTGGAGATCTGGGTGAGGGCATTCTTTTTCTTGGAAATTTAAGGGGAAAGAGAGAAGATGTATTTGCTAAACTACAGAGTCAGCTGACTGAGATCACTGGTGATAAATACAACCTTTTTATGATTGAGGAACCCAATGCCGAAGGACCAGATCCACGTGGTGGCCCACGTGTTAGCTTTGGTTTGCTGCGAAAAGAGGTCTCTGAGCCTGGGCCAACAACTCTTTGGCAATATGTGATTGCTATCCTGTTATTCCTTTTGACCTTTGGTTCCTCTGTGGAGTTAGGAATTGCATCTCAGGTTAGCTAATTGCCAATTTGTTTTGAAAGACCCCCATGACTCTAATTGCTGATGTTTCTGTCCATTCCTATTTCCTTTGCATTTCTTGATATCATTGGCATTTTGTGAACATGTGTTTTCTTTACTTTTTAGAAGTGTGTAATAGTAATCGCACAAAATTTATTAAACAGATCAATAGACTGCCTCCAGAGGTGGTAAAGTACTTCACAGATCCAGATGCTATTGAACCACCAGATATGGAAGTGTTGTACCCTTTTGTAGAAACTGCTTTGCCCTTGGCATATGGTGTCTTGGGGGTTCTACTATTTCATGTAAGTGACATCTCTTTCTTTTTGGTTTTGCAAGAATAAACTCATGAAATATTTTTTTGTTGCCTATCATCGCCTATGGGCTGTGCTATGTGCTGAAGATTATCTACTTTTTGCCTCCATTTTCGTTTGTTCTTATAATTTTATATATGAAGTCTGCAAGTCCTGATACAACTGTCTTTCTTAGTAGTCTACTTTTATTAATCCTAGTGTATTGAAAGCAACAAGTGATGCCAATGCTTTGGATGAAAGTTAAGAAGAGAAGACTTAATAGTGCTCTAATGTGATTTTTCCACTTAGTTCAGTCTGAATACCACAATAGCATGTTTTGTATTGCATTGCTTAACTCTCTTCAAAACTAATTAGATTCTTTTGTTATTTTGTATTTTTTTAACGATGAGATGGTTGTCTGCAGGAAATCGGCCACTTTTTGGCTGCTTTCCCTAAGAAAGTAAAGCTAAGCATTCCCTTTTTCATTCCAAACATTACTCTTGGCTGCTTTGGAGCAATCACTCAGGTAATGTGATATAATTATTATAGAAAATCTAGATTTTGAAACAAGTTGGCAAAATGATATGTCTATTTTACTTTGAAATCAAATGCATTTAGTCCTAACAAAGTTTCCTATTTTCGAAGATTTTGACTGCCAGATGAATTTAAATAATATATAAATAGCCATTTGTGTTTTCTGTGTTCAAGTCTAAGCAACAAAACTTACAACCACTCATTTTCTTGAATGACTCAAATGTATGAATGAGTTGTATTATAAGTGACTTTCTGGGAGGTTGGATTTTCATATGATGTAACGCGAGGAACTTTGTTTTAGACTCAACACTGTAAAATTCCCTTGTGGAAACATTGTACATGATAATCCATGTATAATTGGTTATGGTATTTTCATGTGATGTAACTTATTCGCTTGTAACTATGGAGGATGTCTAAATATAGATACGCGATCATGTACGGGAAATTGATTTGAAGCCTCCAAATTCTAGGATGTGTTTGGCTATAAAAGAGATGCATGTGGACTCTGACTATGACAAATAGGAATTCATTTGTAGCAGAAAAATTTCTTCTCTCTCTTTTTTCTATAAAAGTTTTTCTCAAAATGGCTTTGTTCTCCTAGATTTGTTTCTGAAATTCATTTTCTTGTTTTATCCTACATAGATGATGGATTTTATATCTCTAATATTTATGGGTTTTTGTCTGTAGAATTTGTTTGATGCTATCTTTGGACCGATTAAATACTGAAATTATTCATTGACAAGTAGATCTTATTTGCCTTAGGATTTTACCTCACAAAAATGAGGAATGTCAAATTATGCGTTAGCTGATTTTGAAAACTTGTATTAGTTACTTCTTGTCTGTTACAATAATAAATGGAGTATTTCTGCTCATTAGTTGTTGCTTTTTGTAGTTTAAATCCATTCTTCCAGATCGGAGTACAAAAGTTGATGTTTCACTTGCTGGCCCATTTGCTGGTGCTGCATTGTCTTTTTCAATGTTTGCTGTTGGTCTATTGCTCTCATCAAATCCAGGTTCTGCTGGGGATTTGGTGCAGATTCCCAGTACAGTGTTTCAAGGTTCTTTGCTTCTTGGTCTCATCAGTAGAGCCACTCTTGGTTACACGCAAGTTCCTTCTCTGTTTACATGGCTTTATTCATATCAATTAATTTAGCAGTGACTCCTCTGAGTTTAAGAATTCTTTCTCTTATAATCAAAAATTTTTATTGACATGATGCTGTTATTAACTTGCAGAGCAATGCATGCTTCAACAGTTACAATTCATCCATTGGTGATTGCTGGCTGGTAATCCACAATTTCTAG
Organism: Trichilia hirta; assembly: GCA_035221805.1. Taxonomy (NCBI): domain Eukaryota; kingdom Viridiplantae; phylum Streptophyta; class Magnoliopsida; order Sapindales; family Meliaceae; genus Trichilia; species Trichilia hirta. The sequence continues at coordinate 23,599 of JAWDEX010224510.1, forward strand.
AATCTCTCACTCTCCTTATTATAGTATGGAATATGCTTACCATACAATTTAGTGTTACAGGTGTGGCTTAACCACAACAGCTTTTAATATGCTTCCAGTGGGATCCCTTGATGGTGGAAGAGCTGTACAGGTTCCCTTATTTTTCTTCTGTTTGATCAGGATATCTATATTTAAGGCTTGGGCTCAAGTCAAAGGGTGTAATATTAGCTTGGACACAATTTCAACAGTTGTAGCAATATAATTGTATGCTCTTACAGGGTGCTTTTGGAAGAAGTGCACTGGTTGGCTTTGGCCTGACAACTTACACTTTGCTTGGATTAGGAGTGGTATGCTTCTTTCATTAACTTTATTGTCCATATAGTATCTGAAAGAATTCAGATTACTCTGTTCAAATACATTACACAAGTAATTATAGTGTTATAGAGAATCATAGTTTATACATTTACCATTTATATCATTTGGACAGCCAATACAAACTTGTCATTCTTTCTCATAGATACTGTATTATATTATTCTGTCAACTGAAAATTTTTCTTTCCTCCCAGCTTGGTGGACCTTTATCGCTTCCTTGGGGACTATATGTGCTAATATGCCAGGTAGCTGAAAAGAAGAAAACAAAAAGATTAATAATTGCAATTTACTATCATATGTTTTAAAGCTTTAACATGTTTTTCCGATTTCTGTTCCAATAATGTGTCCAGAGAACTCCAGAAAAACCATGCTTGAATGATGTGAGTGAAGTTGGAACTTGGAGGAAAGCTTTTGTTACTGTGGCTATTTGCTTTGTTTTGTTGACACTCCTTCCAGTTTGGGATGAGCTTGCAGAAGAGCTAGGTATAGGTCTTGTAACCACATTTTAAAGTTCAATACAGAGGAATATAGCCAATTTTTGTCCTAAAATCATACTGAATAGCCAAATTGAGTCATTTTTAATATATATTAAATGTAATTATTTATTTTTCTTCATTTTCTTTTTCATTTTTCAAATTTTTGGTGTTCGAGATACCACGGTTGTAAGCTCATCCAAAAATTTTAACTTATAATGGCAATCGCACATCTCTTATGGCATATTTTCTATTATGCCTTATGTGTAGAATTGAGTTATACGAGAAATTGGTAAATATTAACTGTTAAATAAAATAAATTTTCAAAAGCTAGGCGTAATTTAGGGCTATTTCAATTCATTACTTGATACAAACAGTTGTTATGCTTATGACAAATTTACTGTAATTGACAGTTTACTTGGATGATGAATGCATTTGAATGTCAAGCTTTTTAAAATTTATTTTGCTCGTAAATAAAAATAAAATTTTTTCTAAAGGCTTTGGCAAAGGCGGCGGTCGAACGACGTCGTATAGGCTTTAACTTATGTACATGAACAATCCAGCGGATTTGACATCCACCTACATGGCATTAAGGTACCTAGCCATGAACCAGAGAAACTGTCATCAAAAAACCACCGAAGACGAACAAAACGAGAATCCGTTCCTTCATTGTTCGCATCTAATCCTTCCAAGGCTAACCCCAGCTGAGCTCGCCAACGTGGCTGTAACCTGCAAAACCCTGTTTCAAATTTCCAAATCCATCACTCTATACCGCTCCCTGGATGCTTCCAGGTCGTTCGAGAACGTCCCCATCCCATTTCACAACACCGTCGATAGCACCCCGTATGCTTACTTCATTTACACCCCATCGCAGATAAATACTTCTTCTTGTTGTTCGCAATCTCTACAACGCCAATTTTGGGGCTGCTCAACTGTCGCTGCTAAAACCATCTCTACTCGTAGAATTGGCCAGGAATCGGTCTCTACAGCGGACGATATAGGTGAAAGTGTATCTGGGTGTGAATGTGAAGATTGTTTGGAAGTGGGACATGAGTTGTATGGTTGTCCGTGTTTTTCGGGACTGGAGGAGGTGGGGATAGTGAGTGAATGCGGACCGAGTTGCGCTTGCGGATCGGATTGTGAGAATAGGTTCACTCAGAGAGGAATATCGGTCCGGTTGAAGATAGTGAAGGATGCAAAAAAAGGGTGGGGTTTGTATGCTGATCAAGTGATACGCCAAGGGCAATTCATCTGCGAGTATGCCGGTATTGAAAGATTTTGAAATGCGGCATATTGGGAATATTTCATTGTCATTGTTCTGATGATTGTTTGGAGTTGTTGATGCTTTTGATTTGAATTATACCTGTGCCTGATCGCTAGTGCTTTTTGCTTATTTGATAACAGCATTGTAACATTGGTGGCAATATTGTTTATGCATCATGCTGTTTTGATAGCTTGGATTAGAGCTTTAGAACGGAACTGTGTCTTTTTGTTGAAGAAGAAGAGGTCAATCATCAGTTTCATACAGTTCTATTTCCGTTATTGGAATTGTCGAATCTGCGTGGACTTATTGTTTTAATTGCTTATTATTTGAATTGTTTTTTCCTAATTGTAAGCAATTGATGCTTGTTTAATACAATTTGTGGTTAGCTTATCCACTTATTTAAGAATTGTTTGGTAGAAATTAATTTACCATGGAAAATCTCCAACAGAGTATAATTGATGTAGTAAAAAATTGCTATGATATACATAATATTTACACCTGAGGGATCTATGGAATTTTTTATGCTTAAAATATTGACAATCTAGAATTTGCTATTTTCATCTGTTACCTTTTATATCCTTCTTATCTTCGTCCTCTGCCCATTTTGTTTTAAATATCTTTAAGTTTCAATTCACTAGGCCTATATATGTTGAATTGATGATTATTGGTGGAAACTTATATTTCGATTGTCTGCTTGGTTAGCATTGGAAGATGGTCAAGTTAATGAGCTAGATTTATGTGCTTTCCTGTAAATCCAAATAAAGATTAATTTTGTTAGACTAAGAAGTGAAAATTATAATAGTTGGGATTTCTTGTTAGGAGAGTCTTGAAATATTATGGAAAT
>JAWDEX010224510.1:26540-36727 GCA_035221805.1 Trichilia hirta
CTGCTGTCTTGTAGTGTCAAATTATTTGATTCACCATCTAACATCTCATTATATTTTCTGCTGCTATGTTTCTAAACTCTGGCTGCTCTAATTCCTCGTAGCAAGCAAAGGAAGTTTGTTACTGCTCATGATAATTTGGCTTGTTAGAGTTAACCTGATATCACTCTCTGAATTATTAGTTTGATAGTTTTTCTTGGCATGCTTCATCTTCCAGAGAACATTTGTTTTATTTTTTCCTTGTAAGTAATAGTTTCAAAGCAAATCTTGAGTAAACCGTTCCATTGAAATGCTGTGGTTCCTTGAATTTTAAAACAGTTACATCAGAGTATTATTTAAGCTGAAAATTTTCTACCTTGGCCAGTCTCTTGATCAGTACGGGCTTCACTTGGTTTTAAAACTATTTTTAGTTACCAGTAGTCTGCAGGTATAAGGATAGGGTACTGAACCCAGTCAGTTCAACATCTTTTTTTAAAGGAAGTCTAATGATCTGTTTCGTTTTAACTGACAAATAAGTCCGATTGGGATTTCTCCCCATGCTTCTTACAATGGGTTTCTTTTGATTGCTGGATTTCTCTTGGATGATATGCAATAGCGATATTGTCTCTCTTCTCTCAGATCAAACAGAATAAGACTTCAGAATTATTGTCTCTTCAAAATTTTTTATTGTTTGCCGTAATTTTTTTCTTGATTGACACGTATTTAGTTTGTTTTTCTATTAAAGGCTATCGTTATGCCATTATTCCATGTACTTCCTCCACTCGGCTTTATTCATTGCTTTGGCCACATCTTTTCCTGTCATAAACTAGATCTAGGGTATGTTGGCATTATTATTGACCTCCAGTTAGCTTTAAAAAGGAAGTTGTAAAATGTGTTTGGTAACATCAATTTTTACTGGTGCTGCTCGTTTTTAACTAATATTTAGTATTTTTAGATATCATCTCATGAAAGCTATGAAGCAACAATAATTGTGAGACTACAGTACCTCAACTCAAACATTCCCCTAGTTTTGAACACTCATCTTATTGGATATATGAATTGTTAGATTCATCACTGTTTCTTTTCACATTGTTTCTAGTTTGGGAAAAATTTTCATTTACTTCTTTGGATATTTATAAAGAGAATTTTTTGCGTGGATATTTGCTTTTAGACCTTGCTTCACTTGATGTTTCCTTGAATAGGCGAACTTTTGACAACGAAAGAAGCAAGAAGGCGGCAGCAAATTTATGATGAACTTGCTTCAACCTGCAGAATTAGTTCTGCTCTTTTAGTTTTGAGGGAGCACCTTCCGTCTGGAAAAGCATGCTTGAGGATGAATATTGATGCCACAAGAGTTGGAAATGTTGCTCGGTTCATCAATCATTCTTGTGATGGTGGTATTCTGTCTCCAACATTGGTGAGAAGCACAGGATCGTTGTTACCTCGCCTCTGTTTCTTTGCTTCCAAAGACATAAAAGAAGGTGAAGAGCTCACTTTTAGCTATGGGGAAATTAGGGTGAGGTCCAATGGCTTACCATGTTTCTGTGGCAGCTCTTCTTGTTTCGGAATCTTGCCTACTGAACATACTTGATTTTGCTGCAAATGTTTATTGACTCAGGTTGGTTGGTTTGTTTGTTTTCGAAAGAAAAAAAATTCGAAGTATATAGCATTGCTGAATTCATTAATGTAGAGGAAAATAACAATCTTTTACACCATCAATTTTGCATTTGTTTTGTGCTTTGTTCTGTGCTAAATTTCAACTGCTTTCACATGTCAACAATCTTAATCCCCAGTATGCGGTATTTCTCAAGAACTCGCAAGGTTTGCTTGTAAAGTTGGGATATAATGGGTTATGAGATGTGCTCTTATCATGAAGTAGCATGTATTTGGTAATTACTTCATCTTTCTATTGTTATGAATATTAAATGTGTTATCACATCAATCAGGCGATAAATTTTGTATCCTAATTTTGCGTGTAGTTGTACTCTTATGTCATATTTACCCTTAAGCACAAGGATTAAAAATCCCATAGATTCTTGAGATATGTTTAGAACTAAGATTTAACGACATTTGACATCTGAAATTGCTAACGATTATGTATGGCTTTACTCGTCTGTGGCTTAGATGGGTAATAGTTAACTATAGCGGTGTGAAAAAAAGAGAAGGCTTTGAAAATGAGATCGATCTGATCAATTCTGTTCAAATTCAATTCAAAAATAAAAATAAAACTTAATTTTGGGTCGATTCGACCCTTAACAATATTCAATTTGGTTTGAATTTTCGTTCAGTCTAATTCAATAATAAAAGTTAAAAGATTTTGTGACGGTTCAAGAATAAAAATTTTATTTTTCAATTTTTTCTGAGATAGTTTGATTTTCAAAATTTTGGACTGACTGTTACTCACCCCTAATATCAATTCAAAAATAAAAGTAAATACTTATAAATATTATTGTTATGAAATAAGAGATTTAAATACTAAATATTAATGTAAAAATATGTTGATCTAATTCAAATTATTGTTAGTTCCCAAGTGATATAGCCAGATAATTTAATAATATTTTCTTTTAATATTGATAAACAAAAAACCGGAGCCAAGGCTATAGATAGCTTTAATAAAATAAAATAAAAAAAAAATTAAAAATTATTATTATTATTATTAAAGTTAAAGATAAATATTGAGGAAAGCTTATATATTTGCCATTTTATTCTGACTCCGAGGTTGGATTAACTATCTTATTTGAGAAAAATAATGAAAAGCTGTTAAACTAGAGGTAGAGGTCATTTTACCCAAAGATCAAGAGGACCAAGTCAAGAACAATTGCTAGATTTCAAGGCTGAAGTATATTCTACAGCTACTCCACCTCGATCTCGTAGTTATATCGACTAATAAATCTTGATAAAAAAAAGTACACGCATAAAATTTGAGTAAATTATTAGAATTATTCATCTTAAAAGAAAGTCCAATTTAAAAATCAATTTTAAGAATTTTTTTAGGAAAAAACATAATTTTAAGAGCCTGTTGCTCAATATTATTATACCCCACCTAAGACAAAATTGAAGAACGGTTAGTAAAAGAGATTATGTGGAGGTTCCCTGAATCCCAGGATTTTACTTGTAAACTTCTTGAGAAATTATCTATAAAATCCATTCTCCAAGAGCCTCCCTTGGTAATGTGACAATTTTTAAGTGTAAGGGGATCCGAAAATCTCTTAATCTTATCTAATTTTTTTCATTTTACCATCTTTTTTTCTTTCAATAAATAAAAAATTCTATAATTTAATTTGAACGTTGGAAGATTTATGCTGTGCAACCTGCATTTTCTATAATTTTCTTATGTGTTTATAGATTTTTATTAACCAACCAAAGTTTCATAGTTTGATTCCCGAAATTTTCAGTTAAATTTGTTGCATCAATTATTAAATATTTTTTTAATGTTACTTTTAAAATATGGCAAAATTACTTTAATTTTAAAGTAAACATTAATATAGTAAGTTTTCCATTTTCAAGTTAGCAAGCTGCGTATTAATATTGAGAAGGATCAAGCAATGCGGATTGTGTTGTTTTATGTTTATTGCTTCCTCCCATGAGAAGAGATGATAATCATAGTGTGGTGTTGTGTATGACGACAATAACAATACCATTCACCCGAGACAAGCAAAGCTTTATTTAGTTTTGGCTGAAGCATTCCACACGCTACGGGCACCACAAATCTTGTGCCTGTCGAAGAAGACAACCAGCTTTTTCATGTTACTTTCAAAACTAACTGAAAATTTATTATTTTATTAATTAACTTCTTGATTACCATTATTCTATTTTAAAAATTAATTAATTAATTAAATATCATAACCTACCAACTAACACCTCCTTTGCACGTGCTAATCACATTCTCAACAGGTTCTTCCCATTTCCCATCCCACACCAACAATAACGTTTCCCTCTCTTTCTCTCATCCCGTTTCACCTAGACTATCATACATACAAGTTTTCTAGAAGATATTATAGTAATAATAATTGTATATTAACAAACTTCAATATTTAAACCCCTTTCCTTGCATATTATAGTAATAATATATAATTGAATATTAAGAATAACTCATTATATATATGATTTTAAAAATAATAAAGTGATAGACATTATCATACCACGTGGAATTATTTGATATATTGTGTCAAATTTATTTAATTACAAACCGTTACATAATTGTGTTACATGCATGTGTCACTGTATTTTGTAAAACGAACGCTATTATTAATCATATCACATTTGTGTTTGTGTATACACATTATAAAGTAAGGAATAATATATATATATATATAATTCTTAGAAAAAGAAGGAAAAGAAAAAGAAAAAAAATGAAAAGGCTTACCGCATTCACCATGCTACCCATCACGAAACTAACGTGCCCTCCTCCATTTTTCACATATAAGCAACAACTCCACCTTCAAGTTTTGCTCTCTCCTTCAAACTCTAACCCTACCTTCACAAAAAATGTCTCACCCGCAGACTGAGTATTCCACCTTAGCAAACCGTCGTAGGGGCACCGGGAAGCGCGCAAACTCCATTACCCCTCCAGAGGCTGAGGGCGAGGCAGTGTCAGCAGCTGCACCTGCGCCAGCAGCTTCGCCATGTGGGGCATGCAAGTTCTTAAGGAGAAAATGCATTAGTGGGTGCATCTTTGCACCCCATTTTGGCTCAGACCAAGGAGCCGCCCGGTTCGCTGCTGTTCACAAGGTGTTTGGCGCCAGTAATGTGTCGAAGCTATTGTTGCACATTCCGGTGAACCGGAGGCACGATGCGGTGGTTACGATATCTTACGAGGCTCAAGCCAGGCTATCCGACCCGGTTTACGGTTGTGTTTCCACCATACTTGCCTTGCAGCAACAGGTTAATTCTTCGCTAGACATATGTGTTGGTTTGTGCATGCAAATGTCTTGATTTCTTGATTTACGAATCATGGACATGAATTTTCAGGTGGCTTCTCTGCAAGCTGAGCTATCAGTGTTGCAAACTCAACTGTTAAACAGCCGTTTCGCTATGGCGAACGCTCTCCAAACGTCTCATCAGCAATCAGAACAACAACAACATGTTGCATTGCTGCAGCATCATCAACAGCAGCAGCCAACCTACTCGAACAGCTCCTCGGCCTCCGCAAACTTCATCAACATGAGCAACTTTGCTTCCAACTTCGACTTTGTAGGGGAAACGGTGCCTTCTTGCCAAAGCATGGAACCTCTCCATGAACTATCCCGGCCAGCACCGGATGACGAGGAAGATGAAGAAGAGTCGCAAATCCCTGTCATGTTCGCTAATCATGGTCAGATACTTCATAGGAGATTAAATTAACTTAATTTTCTTTCTTGATTTCATTGCCAACAAATAATGTTTTAATGTTATAGTTTTATGGTAGTTAGATAAACATATATATATAAAGAAAAAATGGTAGCCTTGCAGTTGCAGGTCATGATATTACAACAGAATTTTGGTTCGATTTTTCTATAATGTCTGCTTATTGTCCGAGCTCCGAAATTCACGTCTCCTACGCTCTACAGATCCTCGTTGTTAGTTGAAAGTGGGCCGGGCCCAACTATGATAGGACTGAGTCCAGATATCCAGGCCCATTATGGCCCAATTAATTGGATTTAAGATTTCCTTGTCCAACTTGAAGTAGTCATATTTTATGAAAAAATTTTATATAATGAAAAATAATTCATAAACACATAACAAATTTTGTAGTAATGCATAGGTTGGCATACCAACTTTATATTTCAATTTAAACAAAATATGTGTTGATAGTAATAATTTTGAGTTCTAGGGATAAAATGTTGGACTTTTAATAAGATGTAATATTATAATGTTATTATGTATGTAGAAATTATATTATAATGTTAATATGATATTTATTATTAAATAATTTAAAAATATAATAAATAATTTTTGTAAATTATAAATAATTAATATTTAATAAATTTTATCTCATTTATTATATAATTTAAAATTAAAATTTAAGTTCTGCTAAAAAAAATAATTTCCCTGAATTCTATGAAGGTATTTTTTATTTTAATAACATATAAAAAGCTAATTGGTGGAGTCTGATTAAGAGTGGCAAAAATTAAAATCGTGACCCCACATTGGTACTTCAGCTTCACGAGAGAAATTGGGAAATTGATTTTTAGGTCCTTAAAATTTTGTGTTTTATCAAATAGAGGTAAAACTTACCTATTTATTATAAATAAATCTTTAACTTTATTAAAGTCACTCAAATAAATTTTTAAGAACAAATTCCGTATCATTGACTGTAAATAAATTCAATTATATCTAAATCACTTAATTAAGTTTATTTAAATTGATTAAAAAAAATCTTAAATTAATCTCGTATTGATATTTTATAAATTACTATCTTCGATTTAGATTATGAATTAAAATAATTTTAAACTGTAAATTGTCAAATTAAATGGCTTAAACAAATATTAAATATATTATTAGTAGTAGTATATAATAATAATATTAATATTATATAATAAAATAAAATATTAATTATTTTATTAATATTGTATAAAAAAAATAATAAATTTATTATTTTAAAATTGATCGAAAAATAAACTAAAATTCAAAACTTTATTTTTTGAGCTTAATTCATATTAACAATTTTTTTTAATTTAAGCTTAAATTCTAAACTGTGAATCTAAACTAATCCAAATTGCTTTACATGATTTGAATTAATTACGATTTATGACATATTATTAAATTTAATTAGATTATTTAAAATTTAAATAGTAATATTTGAATTAGTTTGAAATTTTAATTCAAATTATAATAATAAAAGATCAACAATATAAATATAATTTATTTATTTAATATATATTAATAAGGAGGACAAAAGTTATTTATGAAGATAATTCTGCAAAAGCCAACTTATTAAAATTAAAAATTAATTACTTTTTAATTATAAAATAAACAAGTTGAATATTCTTACATTTTTATTTTATTTTGAGTTGGGTCCATTAATAATTTTCGTTCTTGAGTGGATTGGCTATCATGCTTTATATAGTTAACATTATTTTTAAATTAAGTAATTAACTATATTTTTAAATAAAAATTAAGTAACTTTTTTTAATCTCTTAAAAGATTAACATAAAAATTTGACAATATTTTATTTTCTAATTTATTTCTATTAGTTCTCAATAAACAAATAATAGATTTATATTCAAATTTATTAATAAACCAATTAATACAAAAATGAAAACTGTTAAATGCATGTCTAAAGGTCAATAAATGAAAAAACTTCGTCATTCTCTAAAGAAATAAAATAACATTAAGGGCTTATCTGATTCACCTGTAGCTTATAATTTTTTATTTTTTAAAAAGAGTTTTTTATTAAAAAAGTTTAAATATTCACAAAAATTATTTATTTTTATTTTTAAAAATATAATTTTTATCATAAAATTACTTAATTTGCCTTTTAACATCTTGCAGATTTATGATGCTTTTACTTAATTATTCTTGGACTTAAAATATTATATATATTAATTTATTCTTAATTTGTATGACTATTTAAAGAAAATTTTATGCTTACTAATTATATTGCTAATATTTTTAATCACCTAAGTTATTAATATTATACAAAATAAAAATTTTGATTAGAATGTAAAATGTAATTAGATGGTGGAACTTGAAGTAATTTCAAAGTTGTCTTGATCCTAATGCATAGGCATGCATAATCTAATATTTACAAATTCTAAATGAAGTTTGAACCCAAATACAATAGTTATAATTAAAGTTTTTGAGGGAGATTATAAGTTTAAAAGGCCAAACATATTTGGAGGGAGAATGATGGTGCACATATTGAATGATTAGCACGTAAAAAGACCAAGAATCATATAAAACGTTTTATACAATTTTTATAATTTTAATAAAAATAACAACGGTTAGTATTATATACCATGCAATTCGAATAACCAAACCGTCTCTTATCAGCCTCCAAATGTATCCATAAATCAAAGAGATGAAGATAGCTCCAATTGAATCTTAGAAGACTAAAGTAAAAGGAGAAGTTTCACAAGCTAATAGGTGAATTATCCAAGTCAAGAAACCATAAAAACTAGTTCCATCATTTCTTTTCTCCTTTCTATTTTGATTTTTCAAAAGCAAAGTTTTCAATTTTCTTTTTTCTTTCTCATATCTAGCAAGCATAAGACAAGAGAGCCAAAATTGATTTTCAATTGCCTTGATTGAAGCTTACCGTGGAAGAAGAAAATTAAAGTTAAAACCATTAAAATAATAAGTCATCAGTGCTTAAATGCTAACCAATGAGAATAAAGCATATACTTTTATTCCATTGGTAGATTTTAAATCAAATCAAAAAATAATTTATAATAATAATTGATATTATCTCTTATTATTATTATTATTAACCTTTATATATATATATATATATATTAAATTCTTTAATACATCATTAAAGAATTAATCCTAGTCATTAAATAAAAATGGAGTGACAAGATTTAATCTAGTATTAACACTTGACAATATAATATGGTGCCATTTGTCAATTTATGATTCATTTAATCAAATAATAATTATTTAATCATTAATAAATAAATAAATTTATTTATTACAATATATATATGTTAAATATCTTTTTTAGTTTCCCATACAGTCATAAATCGTATTTATGATGTTTTAAATTATCAAAATATTTCTTAAACCTACACGTGCTAGCACGTCACTGTCAAGAAATTTATCTTTTATATTAAAGAATAAAATTAACTTTTGATTAATAAATCAAAGCAATTCATTAAAAAATATCATTAACTAACTTAATGATATTTATTTTATCCCTTATCATCTATTAGTTCTAGTGTGTGACACCCTGGGTTTACTATAAACTAGACATGAGCAGATACAAACCCTTTCATATCACTTTGATATAACACATTGTAACCTAAGTTCTTAATGATCATAAGTGATCTTTAGTAAGATATCATAACTCTTAGAACATAAAGAATGTAATTCTAGATAAACTCATATAGTCATACTCACATGTAGTAAAGTCTTTCTATTATCGACTCCCGATCGAGTGTAGGCCATAAAATTATCAAGCCTTTAACTAGATCATAAGATTAGAACCTCAATCATAAACGAGATTCACTTATTTAAAAACTTATTTTTGAAATTCGTGTACTTTAACTAGAGATTTAATTCTCGTACATGACAGTTCCACCAAGGTTATTTCTACCTAGGATCTCACGCTTAAATATCTAAGCCAGCAAATTTCATATTAATCATTATTTATTCTCACATAATAGAAACACATTGTCATCAAGCTTCTTTCACTAAATGTGGTTAGACCAATGCGATATACACAAGTGAATGATATGTCTCATTATAGATTATAGCCATAATGTCTCAGGTCTAAGGATTAATAGTACAGTGGTATGACCGTGCGATAAATTATTGACTGTAGATATTCACCCATGTGAATAGTCATGTTTTGCCATATTCAGTATCATGTTTTAAAATGAAATACCCATATTTATACTCTTGTGACATGAGACTCGTCACCCAACAATTAGCATTAAATACTAATTAGTGGCAGTAACAAAATATGTTCATCATATAATGTCATTATCTCTAATGTACCTTAATTAGGAATGAATTCAGATGTATTTAAATCATAGACTCTGTATTCATATATATAATTCTTTGTATATAGATCTTGACACATAATACATCATAGGAATATATTTTGCATTAAAAAGAAAATAAAATAAATAGCTACTAAACAAAGTGTAAGATATTAAAACAAAATACCATTTTATTCACCATAAATATTTTTATTACAAATTAAAAAGATTTTATATATAATAAGATAATGACCCTGAATTTCATGACACGACTAGTTCTAAGGCATATGTCTAACAATCTCCCACTTGCACTAGAGTTAATTACTATAATATCCAATACCCATCTTCTCAAGATAGTGATTCAATTACTATTACATCACCAATTTAGTTAGTGGATCCATTATATTTTCTACTAACAGAGTCTTCTCCACTTGTTTATGCTCTACTAACCTATGTTTATGCTCTTGTGACATGAGACTTGTCACCCAATAATTAGCATCAAATACTAATTAGTAGCAACAACAAAATATGCTAATCATATAATGTCATTATCTCTAATGACATTACCTCAATTAGGAGTGAATTCAG
>JAWDEX010224832.1:0-36692 GCA_035221805.1 Trichilia hirta
ATAAGTTGATACGTCCAATTGGTATATATATACATCATCAAATCTATAATCTGGATATATTACAGGTGCCACCTGGTTTAGTTAAAGTTCTTGTTCCTAAGTAATGGCAAGGCTGATACCTATTATGCTGCTCAAGAGTAATAATATTGCTACCTTCACATTGGATTAATTATAGAAGAGAAAAGAAAGAAGTTACGTAGGAAATAGAACAAACCCATGCAAGGGAGGAGAATCAGCGATAGAGAACTTGAAAGGATTGCGAAGTTCGTTCTGCTTTTGCTTCTGCTTTTGGATTCTACGAGCTGAATTGAAAGAGACTCGCGTACTATCAAATAAAGTAACCAAATCGAGCAAAATGGTGGCGAAGCTCCGAATAATGGTGGATGGTGTCAACAAGGATGTTTATGATTGTAAGCTAGGGATTGGAAATTTGGGTTTACTTGCAAAAGGAGGTGTTTAAGTTATTTTCAGAAAAGGGATTTGGGATTGGAAATTAGAAGTGCGGGAATCGTTTGGAGCCCAAAATTTTGGGGTCCTTCATCTATTAAGCATAAAATATTTACCTTTAAATTTTTCATATCAACAAAAAAAAATATTTTAAAATAATTTTACTAATTAATTAAAAGTTATTTTAATATTATATTTTACAAATAAATATAATTTTTAATTTAAAATAAAAAATGCAGTTGAAGATGTTTTTATTTATTTAAAAACTCAATACAATAGTATTATTACTTTAATTTAAAAAATTAATATAATAATATTATCATTTCAGTTAAATAACTTATTCTAAACATATTAATATATTAATTTAATAAATTTTAGTACAAACTATTGTATTAGGTTATGAATTCAATTATTGCGCCGCCACTCTCAAAAAAAACTTGGTATAAATTAATAGAAATAGAACTGTATTTTCTTAATTTATGAATTTTTTTTACTAATTCGTTTTATAATTGTGTTAAAATTTATATCATTGTATTTTTTTAATTCTCATATAATGAATAAATGCTAAATTTTGTACTAATAATCTTAAATTTATTTAATTGACTGTTATTTTAAAATTTTTAATAAATTAATACGTTGACAATTATTATATTGTAGTTAAACAATTTATAGTTAAGTATTTGATATTTAGATATGATGTTAATATTTATAAGGAGCATTTTTATTTTATTAAATAATTGTCTAAATATTTTTATAACCTCAATTACATTAATTTAACCTATTGAAAAGTAAATTGTTATAAATTATTCAGTTTTTTTATGATTTGAAGTTTTATAATTTTACAAAAATTGATAAAAAAAATATTAGTTGTTGTCATTTTTTCACTAAACATGAATAAACAATTAATTTTATTTAAAATTTTACCTTAAAAAAATTAAATTAAAGAAGAGTTTAATTTTTACCTCCACTTTATTCTTAAACGTGGGATTAGGATAGATTTTAAAAATTTATCTTAATCCCACGCCTTATCATTTAAACTAAGCCAACTCTAAATGTCAAATATTAAGCTAAAATTATGTAGATTTTATCTATTATCAAATACTTTTTTAAATCTGCTTTCAATAGTTTAGGAGCAAAATTTTTTTAAATAACAAATATTAAATTATTGTAATATATTGATTCCAAATACTTTTGAATCCTTAGCCACAATATATTTATTGATCGGTGAAAAAGTCCACGTTAATAATGATGATTGGGTGTATCTTAATTTATATACGATACTAATGTATTGTTCAATAGATGTAAATACAGAAGTTTTTTATACAAATTATCTACACAAGTTAAAATTTAGTAATTAAAAAATTAACTAAAAGGGCTAACGTAATTTAGGTTTCAGTTATTTAAATAATTAAAAATTTTCACTTTTAAATTACTATTAAAATCTTGTTAAAAGGGGTATATTTAAATAATTTAAATTTAAATTTTTTTGTTTTTATATTTTTTATATTTAATAAATATTGACAGAAGGCTATACTTTTATTTTTTTTATATTTATTGAGTTTTAGATGTTATTATTAAAAAGGGTATATTTTTATTGTTTTATATTTATTGAGAATTAGCAATGATATTTATTATTATCGCCAAAAGTTCACCAATAATATTTATTATAATTGCTAAAAGAAGTACATTTTTATTTTTTTTATATTTATTAAATATTAACAATGACATTTATTATTGCCACTAAAAGAGATATATATCGTTGTTGTTTTTATTTATTTAGTATTAGTGACTATTTATTATTGTTGTTAAAAATGATATTTTTTTATTTTTTTATATTTAATACTTTTAACGACAACACAAAAGTCATTGCTAAAAGTATTTTTAATAATAATATTAATTATTGTCATTAAAAATATTAATTTTTTATTTTTTTATTTTATAATTATTTATTTTTTTATTTTATACTTTTAGCAACGATATAAAGATCGTCGCTAAAAATATTATTAGCGACGATATTAATTATTGTCGTTAAAAATTATAATTTTAGCGACAAAATATATATCGTCGTTAAAAGTATTTTTAACAATGACATTAATTATTGTCTTAATTTTTAGCACGAAATATTTATCGTCGTCAAAAGTGGTGCTATTGTTTCATTTTTAACGATAACATAACGATATTGTTAAAACGTTTTTCTTAGACAATAATAATTATCATTGCTAAAAATATTAATTTGGATACAAATTCTTAGTGTCATTTAGCATCAATATCTTTTGTGACGATATTTAATATTGTTGTTAACATTATATTTTTTATAATGATATTAATATCGCTAAAAATATAAATTATATTAATAATTTTTTTTTTTAGATGACAATAATTTTATTGTCGTTAAAAGTGTATTTTAGCGATAATACTTCTAGTGCCGCTAAAAGTATGGTTGCAAAAACGTATTTTCTTATAATTAAAAAAGAAAAGTCGTATGTAATAACAGCACCAGCATTCGGCCCTGATAAAAAATTTATGCATGCGTGTCCTTCCTAACGAAAATCTAATTAATAATTTCACGCATCACCAGAAGATTTGGCACTCAATTTATGTTTTCCTAATCTATCGATTATGATATACGTAGCAACTCTTTAAATATATTGATACGCAAGTTTTAATTGTTATATATTCTATAAATAAAACTCTTTTAGAATTAAATGAAAGCAGTAAAAATTTATATAAAAAAAAATTGTATTTTTAAATCATTTAGTATAATTATCTAAATCTATACCTTTGCATTTAAATTTTTAAGTTGAATGACAAGTCAATACAGTATCAAATTAAACACGACTTCAAGTCTTTTGTTCAAATTTATGTGATAGATTTACGTAATAAAATCTATTAAATAAAAATTAAACTTCTATGCAAAGAAAATTATTAAGCTATTTTAAAAATTAAACTTGTACTTTCTTTAAGTTTGTCACTAAAAATCGAACCAAGGTCGAGGCGAATTTAATAATAGAAAAATAATAAAAAATTATCTATTTTAAAGTTTTAAATTGAGTAGTCCCTTAATATAATTGTTTAATCTCTTATATTAATTTAAATTTTTAAGTTGAGTTGCAATTCAATATATATTTTTGACATTATTATTAATTTATAAGTTGTATTTCAAAAACTATAAAGAAAATAAAATTTAAAAATTATAGTAAATAATAACATAATATTACCTATTGTGTTAAAATTAATTAAAAAAATATTATTTTATTATTAGAGTAAATCCATACAATTTATTATTATTATTATTATTTTTTGTGGCCTTATATTAATACAACTCGCGCATTTATTAGGACGAGCTATCTTGAGTTAGCACTGTTCACAAGGCGCATTGGATGCACTCAAAACCTTCTCTGATAATCCATATTATTATTGGCACGTCGACAGACACTGAAGAAACGTACAAGATGAACGATTATCACTAATTGAAAAAGGCAAGTCACGTGACACATCTGACATCAAACAGAAATAATTATGAGAAAATATATCAAGAAAAATTTTCATGTGATACCGGATAGGGCCTATTATTTTGAATTTTTTAAAGAAAATTAGCCCATTAGTATTCTTGATGGGCCTCAAACTAGTACATTTTTTGGTTGCAATCTTTATTTTTGCTTTTCAGTGATCTTAGATTACAATTAATTTACAATTCTCAAGCTTTCAATTAGAAATAAAAAACATTAATTGCTTCTAAATCTATAGCAAATGGAAACAATTCATTACTTCGTTTTAACTTAATTGTATTGTACTCTGTTACGTTTGTAATCTCTGAAAAATCTAACAAATAAAGATTAAGAATGGATCGAGCAAATAAAAATGAAAGAAAATGAGAATCTGCAAAAGGACAATATAATAAAGTAACACACACAAGTTTATTTTACATGATTCGGTTACATTCACGGACAGATTCAAAGAGTTTAAACTCTTTATTAAAGATCAAAGAGGGTCTTTTGAGAAACCACCACCAAAAATAACTGGCTCACAATTAATTAATTGATCACTCAACTACCCTTGCTCTCCAGCTCTTTAATTCTACTTACTTGAAAAAAATCCCACATTGCTGTTATAACAAACTCATGTTAAATGACCAATTCACCCTTAATATATTAATACCACTCAAATCAGACCGGGCTCTTTCGGTCATACGGGGGCATTTTGGTCAATTTACCTATTAACCGAAAAAATAACGTTCTTCTTTTTTTCACACTTCTGTTTTCTTCTTCTTTCCATCTCTCCGTTATAAATTATTGTATCACCACCCAATAAATCTCCACCTTCATTAATAATCTTCAATAAGCCTTTTGATTCTGTCTGTCCTTTCTCGATCAAATCTAAATTTCATTTACATTTAGTAAGCTTAGACAGAGTTGAAACTTACTGAAAGTGAAAGCTTTTGTTAACATATCTGCAGGGTTCTGACCTGTACTGACTCTCACCATTTTAATCAAGCTTGATCGAACTACATCTCCGATAAAATGTAGCCGTTTATCCATGTGCTTTGTTCTCTCATGATAAACTTGATTCTTTTTCAAATGCAAAGTATTTTGATTATCACAATAAACTTTAATTTCGCCTTACTTTAAACCAAGTTCATTCGCCAATCCATTTAACCACATAGCTTCTTTAACAGCTTTAGTTGTAGCAATATGCTCAATCCTTAGTTATTGACAAAGTCACTACATACTGCAAGCTTAATTTTCAACGAATTGTACACTCTTTTAAAGTGAAAACTTGGCTTGACAGTGACCTCCTTTTGTCGAAATCACCTATATAATTTGAGTCTACAAAACCTATAACCCAATCTTCATCTGATGAGTTTTTACCATACAATAATCCCAGATTCTGAGTACCTTTCAAATACTTAAATATTCAGTTGATTGTTCCCCAATGCTCTTTTCGAGAATTGCTCATGTACCTACTGACCATGCTTACTGCATGTGTTAAATCTGACCTAGTACAAACTATTGCTTACATAAGGCAACCATAGCATTTGAATAAGGTACAGATTTCATTTCTTCTATATCCTCTTGTGTTTATGGCGCATTCTATTTTGATAATTTGAAATGAATGGCATAAAGTGTTTGTACAAGCTTTGCATTCACCATTTTAAATTTTTTTAACACCTTTGATATATATTTCTTTGAATAAGCATCAAAAATCCTTTGCCTCTTCTTCTGGCTATATCCATTCTCAGAATTCTCTTCGCACATCCCATATCTTTTATCTCAAATTCAAAACTTAACAAGAGATTTCGTTTATTCACTTTACCCTTATTCGAGCAAATAATTAATATATCATCCACATACAAGAGTAAATAGATCATTCCCATCTCTAGCACATTTCTTAAGTACACACAGCTGTCATGTATACTCCTTTTAAACTCTAACTTGATTATAAAAGTATTAAATCTTTTATACCATTGTCTTGGTGACTGCTTTAAGTCATACAAAGACTTCTTCAACAAAAAAACTTTGTTCAAAACTAGTGGCAATGAATTCTTTAGGTTGTTCTATGAATACCTCTTCTTTCAATTCTCCGTGAAGGAAAGTCATTCTTAAATCTATTTAGTCTAATTTAAGGTTAAACACAATAGCCATTACTAGCAATATCCTTATAGAAGTGTGTTTCGCAATAGATGAGAAAACATCATTATAATCAATATCCTCTTTTTGTGTGAAACCCTTAACAGCCAATCTAGCATTATATCTTGGAGGCTTAACTTTTGAGAGACTCTTTCTTTAATTCTGAATATCTATTTACAACCTACTATTTTTTTCTTGTCTGGTTTGTCTACAAGTATTCATGTTTTAATTTTATTCGAAGATAACAGTTTCTTATTTATAACTTATTTTCACTGTCTTTTAAGCTTACATGTTACTGCTTCTTTGTAATTCTTTGGTGTTCTTTGTAACTCTTTAGTTCTTTATCGCTTAAACTCTCAGCCATAATTAAAACATAGGAAATTAAGTTTACATAAGCTTACCTGGCAAGTGATCTTATTTTTCTTCTTTGTCTCTCTCTAGTTAGTCAATAATTTTGTAAGTCGGTGTCATCACTTGATGTTTCTTTTGTAACTTCTTTTTCCCTATATTTTGTATCTCCACCTTCTATATATTCATTGAGTCATCAAGTACTGAAGTTGATGTATGGTTTTCTCTTTTCAGAATAGAGTCCTCATTGAAGACAACGTCTCTACTTATTATAAATTTTGAGTTATGGCCATTACTTCACCATATCTTGTAACCTTTGACACCTTCTAATGATTATACTTTAATAAAATCCTAATTAAATAATATGTATGTTAATTCCTAAAAACTAGTTTGAGCATGATTAACAACTTATCGTAGTTTTCTTTAAGGCTTCAATCTGTCTTAACACATCATCACTTAAACTCAGGATTAAAACATTATATGCCTTTCGGGAAAACTCTTCCTTGTGATCTTGAGTTTAAGATATAGGTAGTCCTTCTTCTCCTCGTAAAGTTTGCTCAAGATTTTTCAAATATTGAAATTATTCTCTCCAACAAATTTATCAAGATTTATATTTGATTGAGTCATTCTTCAAAAAATGAGACTACTTATTACGTTTGTAATGTCTCTTAAAGATCCAACAAACCAAGATTAAGAATGAATTAAGTAAAGAAAAAAAGAAAGAAAATGAGAATCTACAGAAAAACAATATACCAGAGCAACACACACAAGTCTTTTTTACGTGGTTCGATTCATCCAGAAACTACATCCACAAATAAACTCAAAGAGTTTAGGCTCTTTATTAAAAATCAAAGAGTATTTTTTGAGAAACAACGAGAAAATCTTACTCACAATGGATTAATAGATTACTCTACTACCCTTAATCCCCAGCTCTTTAATACCACTTCGTCCTGGAAAAAATTTCACATTATATTTATAACTCATGTTAAATGACTATTCTGTCGTTAATGAATTAACTACCATTCAACTTAGAGTAGAGGCATTTTGGTAAATTTGCCTATTAACAAAAAAATAAATAATTTTAAACTTTTTCTTCTTTTTTTCATGCTTTTATTTTTTATTTCTCGATTGTTAATTATTGAATCACTGTTCAACACACTCGTTATGCCTGAAACGTATTACACAAATTTATACTTAAAATTAAAAGCAAAAATTAATATTTAATAAAAAATTTTAACACAGAATTTGTTGCCAAACATTATGGAAATACATAATTAAATTGTTTAATTATTATAAAAAATATCTTTAAATCCTTTTTCTGTTAAAAAATGATTGCTTTAAACGAGAAGATAATCCTAACACAGTAGATACATAGAATTCCAACATCATGTTTTCAAAATTTAAGTTCTCCCGACAAGGGAAACTGTATAACATTCACGAGTGATTCTGATTTCTGACCGGCCGTTTCCAGCAAGGACAGTACCCTACAAGAATTCCATGCAATATTTATTTTCTTCACTGTTCAATTTACATCTTCTCCTCTTAGTCCTAGTTTTAGGGCAGTCTCAATTCTTATTCCTTAGCCAATCTACCTTCCAAAACAAGCCGATCGACACTTGACGTTTTGAATATTTTGCTTCAATTTTTTCAGATAAATAAATAAATAAATATAATTGCAAACATGGAATGTAAGAAACTACTACCTATTTTCCAATTTTGAAATATGGGATATCCGTTGATTTTTAATGGATTACAAGTCGTAAGTTGGTCACACTCATTTCTAAGTCCAAATGTCATCATATATTCACTAGTTGCATGGACTGCATATTTTTAAATTTTTTTTCAATTGCTCTTCGTAATTTTTAATTCAATAAAAGAGTTAAAAATTATAGCGGATAAACAAAAAAAATTTAAAGTATTTGATAAAAATTTTAATATTAAAATGTTACCATGAAGGACACTATGCATGTATATGTACTAAAATTGTACCTTTCATTATATTTATTTTTTTTATGATTTAATTATAAAAGTTTAGTGCATTATTTTATAATTATTTTTTTAATTGTGGTCCATTATAATTATTCCCATGATTGTCATTTTCTTGAACCATAATAAATGATCAATAATACTCCTTTGACTTGGCTTCCTTTTACAGTAATAATCTAAGATTAAAGACCACTATCTCGTTCTCACAACATCCACGCACCTTCATTATTATTCACAAATATAATAATATTAAAGATTGAACCCTTCTTTTTAATATGCAAATATTAATTATTTTAAATTTTATGTATCCATCTTTCACCTTCAAGAATTTACTTTTTAGAACGAATTTTCTCAACATTGCATTTGTATCATTAAGAATATTCAAAATTTATAAATTATATTAAATCACTTTTAGTCTTTTACTAATAAAATGTAAGTTTATGTATAAGCTATTAGTGAATAATACGTGTTGATTAAGTTCTAATATCTTTATATTTATACAAATTAAATGTAAAATATTAAAAAAATTTCGTTCACTTCGCTTTTTTTTTTTTTAATTATAAAAAAGAAAAAAAAATACTTCCCCATGTTCTAGAAATTCTAATAGAATAAAGTACCAAAAAAAAGGTATAAAATCTGATGTGATGTGAACACCTACCACTAGCCAACCAATATCTTCTCAAGCAAGAATTTAAATTTTTCTCGGTGTATTGTATCCTAGAGATATAGTTTCCACTAAGAGAGAGAGAGAGAGAGAGAGAGAGAGGTGATATGATTCTTCAAGAAGTGGTGGGCAGCTCAGAATTCCCATTCGAATACAAGTTGGCATGCAACTTGATACCAAATCTTATAATATAAATCTATAATTTCATGGAATCACGGTCTTGATGTACATGAGCAATCAAATTTGTACAAAAACTATAAATTATAAACAATATTAAATATCCATGTTGATGTATTGTAAGAAATGTTTGGTTGGTCCAATGAGTAGGGACTACAATGAGATGAGATTTTGCATGATTTGGTTTGTTCATTCATTCTTTCTTTCATCAACTGGTCTATCTTCACTTATTTAATGCTCCCTTCTTTGTGGACAAATCCTGAACCAACCCATTAATTTCGTTTCTTTTTATTTATTTATTTGGATTTTATGTCTGCCTGCAAGAATATTGGTCAAGATAAATATTATTTGGAATGCCCACCATGTTTATTTTCTTTAAATTACAATGAGATTCCCATAGGAGGAGAAGACAAAAAGAGAGAGGGAGAGAATTAAAGATGCCGTAGAGACCAAAGACTTTTCAATTTTCTTTTGGCGAAACTATTTTAATTAAGAACTTAAATTATATTTAAAATAAAAATATATAATTTTTAATTCATAATTATTATTAAAAAAATAATTAACTATGATTACAAGAAAATGAGTCAATGATTGATAAATATTAATTATTAAATAAAAATTAATATTTATTGAATAATTAAGTTGATGTAGTGTTTAAATTAAGAAAAAATGTGACATCAATACATATATTCTTAAACTATATGTTAAAAAAAGACTAATATTAATTTTTAACAAATTCTCATATGAAATATAATTATAATAAATAAATGAGATTTGGTATATATATGGGTAGCTAGACCATCTATGAATAAAAATTATCATATTTGATTAATTTTACTGCTCTTTTATTAACTTCAATTTAATATTCTAAGATAAAGAAAAACATTCTTGATGAATGCTCGGAACTCAGAGAAAAAAGTTGAAGAAAAAAATTAAAGCAAGTAGACTAAAACCCATCAAGAAAATTAATGTACATAAAATAAAAAGCAAATTAAAGTAATGGGAAAAGGGGAAGTTACTAATGAAAAAGGAATAAAAAAAGCACAACTTTTTTAAGAAGGTGATCAAAACTATCATAATAATAATTAAGGATATCACATAATTAAAGAAGCCTTTTTCTTTTTCTTGTGACATAATAAAAGTTGGATTATGCAATACCAAAATAATCAAAATTTAATGAGAGATATTGGAGTGTTTGGTTAAATTAAATAACATCACTTTATAAGATGTGAACAACTTAATTTACCGAATAATTTCTTTTAACTCATGCCCGGGGGATGGTTCATCTACGTCCCCAATCAATAATGTAGACAATTTTATATTTTTTGTTACTCCGGAGTCATATATATAATTATATAAAACCAATAGAATACACATTGATCTTTTTGATTCAGCCCGGAAAATTACAAAAGATCCCATCTTAAAATAGACATAAAGAAAAAAAAAAATACTTAAAAAATTAAAATTCTAAAATAAAAAAAAAATGGACAACAAAATAAGATAAAGAGACACACTAGGCCATAGCGGGGGGGATTTGGATGCCGCATTAAGTAGGGTTTCTTGGTTGGATTTTTTTCTTTTTTTTCCAAACTCATTCAGTTGACCTAACTCGCTAGTTGACTGAGTGAGTTTCCTCCGGTTTGCTAACGAGTTTCCAAGCTGAGGTAGCGATGAGCGGCCGAGTGTACCAACCCAGCGTCAGACACCCATTATTTTCTTCCACTCTGTACCCTTCTCCGCCGGCGAATAAAGCCAATAACATGCTGGCTTGCTTGAACGCGTTGGACCCAAGATGAGCTGGGACAAACCCTGCGGAACTGAACCGGCTTTGCCATTGAGTCAGCGGCTCGTGTCTCTCAACGCGGTCAACTCCTTCGCACGCCACCACATTACAAATCTGTTTCCCTAAATAAGCTTCGGAATAAGCTTTAGCAGGACTACTAACCGATCCTTCCAACGAGTCAAACATCGTCGAGTAATAATGCAACGACTCGGTGAACCGGTCTAAGAAAACCAGACCATTATGATTAGCTTCTTGCTCAACTACAGTAAAAATATCCGGTTTAATGTTCCTGACGAAGGAAAGAACCTTGTCCATGGCCACCGGTCGAGCCAACACTTTATGTAACTCGAAGACTGAGTTAACAGCAACCGCGTCGACTTCACTCGGTCGGAGTTCTAACATAGAAGCATCAAGATCAGCAAGACTGTTAGCAACAAATCCTCTGTATTCAAATTTGACGTGAATCGTTTCTGCCAACTGGGCTAACTTCCAACCCACTTGTTGCAAATGGTCCGTGTTATCGGGAGCCGGTGGTCCGATCCCAGTGAGCCGGAACGCCGGCGGACCACCGGGCCGAAGCGCTAAAGCTTGCATTAAAGCCGGCCACTGCATACCTTGATTCATGGAGAAATCTATAACGTGCACTCTGTTCTTCCCTTCAAACGCTTCAAGAATTGCTTGATTTGCTGTAAAATGAGCAAACTTCAAATACGGGGAAGTTTCGTAGAACTGCATCTCGAGCAGATCTGATAACGAATGATTGATGGAGTTCTGAGGATAGAATCCGTAAATTCGACGGGCTATAGCTTCAGCGAAAAAAGTCGCCACCTTTCCCATGGCTCCAGCTTGGGAGAGAGCTAGAAGTCGAATTTGTTTAACATATGCTTCGGCTGAGTTGAGGTTGTTCTGTTGAACGGCTTCTGCACAAGCCATTAAAGCGCGGACAAGCCGAATTCCGTTGTCTTGCGAGTCGGCTAAGATTATAGGGCGAGATGACTCAACGGGCGGGTAAAACTGATCTGTAGGAGAAGTTTTCAAGCGTTTGTTTTCTCTAGCTGATGAATTGATGGAAGGTGACGAAGAATCGAAAGGAGTTTGTGATTGGCTTTGGATTTGTGCTTGATGAGTATTGCTACTATACATAGCCTTACCGGGAATCGCTTTCAGATCGTAATCTGACGAACAAGAAGGGAAATCAATAGAAGTGATGGTGGAAGATTCCGCCGGAGCAACGAAAGATGAATCGTCAAACGGCAGAGGCGGCAGTGGAGGAACAGCGGGTGCACCTGGAGGATGCAACGGATCTAAACTCGTACCGGGGTTAAATTCCGATAATATACTTTCAAGCCAAGCAGACAAATTAGACGGATCATAATGAATCGTATCCGAAGCAAGATGAGAAAATCCATCTTCTTGAGTAGCGGTTCCCATAACTTCTTCAAGCTGTTCAAGTTTCAGAGCCACTCCAGCCATATCTGAAGATTTCACGTTATAACCTAAAACCGCTAAAAGCTCATCCGTCCCCCCATCCGGTTGAAGCGAATGTTCTTCCTCCCACATCTTCGCCTTACCGGACAACGACGACTGCACCAGCGGCGGAGGATCGAGTTGATGATGCTCTCTTTTCATAGTTTCTAGATTAATTCGATTCCTTTCGTGGATATTTGAATCTTTGATTTGTTTAGTAAGTGGGGGAGCTCAAAAATCAAGGGGCTCGTGTTTTTGATTGAGGTTCGTGAATGGTGAAGAATCTTAGCATTGGCGATTGGGGATTTCTGGGTTGTACTGGGTCTTTGAAGATCACATTATCAGAGCAGAGAGAAAAGTTTTTAAATTGTTTTCTGTCAATATTTTCAGAGAAAAAAAAAACGCTCGTGATTTGGCTCGAGCCCCAAGGAACCATCAGGGACAGAGAAAAAGAAAGGAGGAGAGCTCGCTTGATATCAGCAACAACTGAAACTACAGCTCAAGCCTTACTAGATGAGATGCGAAATATACAATTTTATTTCTGTGCACAATGTCCACCGTTTTATTCCATCAATCAGCGTTTTTTTTTTCGAACTTTATTATTTTTTTTTTATAGGTAATAATATTTTTCTTAATTTAATTTATTTACATCAAAATTTAGCTCAATGTCATTATTGTTTTTAAATAATAAAAATATATATTATAATTCAAAAATTAAACTGTTATTTTAAATAATTATAGAGAGCGAGAGAGAGAAATGTATCGACCCTCGTTATTAGAGCGAATGAAGTCCTAACGTTTGCTTAGACTCAAAGTTGGGCACTCTAGCGAAATTATTTAGTTTTATATTATTTTTAATTAATAAAAGATATTTTTTAACTTTTTATATAAATAAAAATTTAAATAAATTAAAAAATTTTCTCAATAAAATTTAGTTTGTTTGTTTAGAATGGAGAAAGAAGATGTCGTATATTAGGTTAGATTTAAGTCTGTAAGATAATAGGGTATAAGGCCTGTATTCAGAATAGTAACGTCGTGCATTATGCATCGTTCATTAAGTGGAGTAGGTTTGTATTTTCATGGTTTAATTAATAATCTCACCTTTTCATTTTGAATAAAAGATATTATAGAAAATAAGATCAAATATTTATTGTTAACATAAAGAATCAAATGTTTCCCATTATTAAATTTGCACTAAATTTAATAAGATCATACAACAATTTATTTTTTACGATCAAACTTTAATTTGTGAGTATTAACTAATGACATTTGATTTTTGGTGGTGTCTTATCATCAAAGTTCAAATTGCTTTATTCTCATTTTATTATGTGGGTAATGAATATTAATATAGAGCATTCTTAAACAAGAAGGAATAATATCTACATGAGTTTTTATTAAAAAAATATATAATAAAAGTGGATATTGTCAATTTCAATTTCAATTTAAAATTGATTTGAAAATAATTATTTGAATTAAAAAATTTAGAGCCAATTCAAATTTGTTTAATTGCTAATTTTGATTGATCGATCTAAAAAATTGGTTATTGTCAATTTGAATCGTTTTAAATTATTTCAAATGTATTAAATTGAATTTAATTCAATTAAAAAGTAAATTACAAACTTTTTTAACTAATTTAGATCAATCAAATTATTAGTTGAAATCATTTTAAATTGTCTACTCCTAATATTTACAACAACTGATATATTATTGTTATTTTATACTATTATATCAATTTATATAACACAATTTGTATAAGAATTTATATTAAAGCATTATTATTTTAGTATTATAAATTTATATTAAATAAAACCCTAAGTACCATATCAATAATGAAAAGCTATTATAATCTTCTAAAATTATACAATACCTCATCATTAATTAAAGAAATCATAGAATATCATTATAGGAGCAGCAAATTCGAAGAATCTGACTCTGTAGGCAGAGAGACATTTCACGAGAACTTGCCGTAATCGATTTTTCATATCAATAAATATAACACATATTCTATTGGAAACCTGAAAAACCCTAAATTAAGAAATTATCACACAATAGGAAAAAAATAGCCATCACCATCCAATTTTAGCCAAATGGTCAAAAGATTTAGTTTGCTTGAGATGGTCAATTTATTCAAATTTATTTTATGTGGATGGAAGTTATATTCTTTAAATTGATTATGAATTTGTGACTTTCTTCTCCAATCAAATTAAAATATTGATTCCATTATTTCATTTGTCAAATGTGATTTATGATATTTTGAATATTTGATATTATGGTATGTTATAAAATAATATCTATCTATCTATATATTCAAATTTTATAAGCAAATAATTTTAGAAAATTTGAACCTTCGCTTAGATGCTTAACAAATTTTATGTATTTATTTATTTTATTTATCTAAAAAAAAAAAAAAGGATATTGGAAACGAGTGCGTGCATATGGCGCGTGTATAAAATCTGCTGTGTATGGTTAATCAAATGTCAGGTATGCCCTACACGAAGGAGACCAATTGACAACACGATCCCGACGTCAACGTCAGACACTCCCACCCTCCACCTATCCGTCTCCAAGCGGCATGTAATAACGTAACGCCGTTAGATGCACCATTTTGCCTTCTGAATTCTGAATCATAACAAACCCAACCCATCAAGGTCCCTAATGTTACATGATTTTACAAATAACAATAGTTTATTTATTTATATTAAATACGTCACACTCTATGTCTGCAATAAAACCAAATTTGGATTAAAGTGTATGTTTCGAGTTATCCTAATGTAATATATATATTTTTCAAACAAATCGGTGAGAAGTCATGTGTTCAAAATGAACAATATTTGAACAAAAAGGAAGCTTAAGCAGTTATAAAATAACTTTCTAATTCTTATTAAAATAATTAGGTTACTCGTAATGAACCAAACCCATCAAGGTCCCTAATGATTTATGATTTTACAAATAACAATAGTTTATTTACTTATATTAAATATGTCACACCCTATGTCTCTAATACGAACAAATTTGGATTAAAGTAGATGTTTCGAATTATCTTAAATTAATAGATATATTTTTCAAACAAATCAACGAGAAATTATGTGTTTAAAATGATTAATATTCGAATAATTATTAAATTTAATTAGTTATAAAATAAGTTTTTAATTATTATTAAATTAATTAGGTTATATTTATAATATTTTTTTACCATTAAATGTAAATCAGAAATAAAGGGTATATCAATTATTTTAATTAGAAATTTGCAATTTAAAAAAAAAAAAAAAGAAGATTTGCCATGGATTGATATAAATGAACAAATGATCTATTTTTTGGTGAAAACATAAAAAACTAGGGGTTCCGATGTTATTATCTCACTTATTTTTTTATTCTCTTGATGATGAATAAACAGCAGGCAACAGGCCCCGCTGGTGAACTGACGGTATCACTGCACCACTTGATTCTTACACGTCGTACGGGGCCCCACTTTCATGGAGCTGATACAGCTGAGTAAGTTTAGCATGAGCTATTTAATACTGCTATTAGTACTGATGCTAGTACAACTGCACTGCGTTTACTGAATGACTGTGAGTATTGCTGAAACGGGCCCAGTATGACCATGTGACCATTACACGTATGAGATTCCCGTTTTCTTTGTGGGGCCAATCTTACCACGGAGGCTGTTTCGGTCCTTTTGCATGCTTCAAATTTGTACAATAAAATAAAATGATATATGATTTTTTTTTAAAGTAATAATATATAATTTCTAATTTTGAGTATAATCAATTTTTAATAACAAACACAACATTTTTAGTTAATAATTAAATACATTATGTAATTTAAAACAAATGATCAAATCCTTTGATATAAGCATACCTACAAACAATTAGGTATGATATTTAGGGTTGCATTACTTTTTCTAATTATTATGATATTAATCATAGCACTCCCTCTCTCTCTCTCTCTCTCTCTCTCTCTTTTAATTATAATATTTAGCTAAGAATATATTTATACTCAAGAAAAATTTTAATATTTTAAAATAATCACAAATTATATTTTTTAAAATTACAATATTATTACCATGCTTACGAAGTTATAACATAAATTTTGTATAATATTATTGTTAAATATTTATTTTAAAAAATACACTTCCCCTCTATTTTTGAAATTCTGTGTCACGATTCCTTATCTTCACAGAACTTTGTGGAGAACAATGAATGGTGGAAAACTTTCCATCTCTTAATGCATTTGCCAAAATTATAGAAAGAATTCTGAAGTGGTCAGCTACCCATAAATTTTACTTGTCAATTTAAAAAAGAAATATGCTCTTTCAAATTTTCTTCCTACTTAGTGGTTTTTTATGTATGATAATGGTGTCAAATCAATGGGATTCAAAAGGGCATTAACAATATATATAATGCTAAATATTAATATTATTACAATATATTAAAATATAAATTTCATTTATAAAATTAATATTATATATTATTATTATCATATATTTTACACAATTTATTATTTTTTATAAAAATATTCCAATAAAAAATATGAGACATGTAGTTATGATATAATGCTATTAATTAACGAATGCTTTTGCTAAATCTGAAAAAGCAACAATTAATATATATATATTTTAGAGTAATTAAATTGTTCAATGATATTAATTTTTAATAAGAATTATGTATTTTTTATATTTGAAATTATATATAATAATTTATTAAATTCACAAGCAATCAAGTATTTGATTCGTATGACATTCAAATTGTGTTGTCTGGTGGGATGGGATGTAACACCAAAACCTCTATTGACAGAACACATCCATCCGTATTAATTGAGCTTTAAACGTTTTTAGTATCAATACAAGATTCTTTTGGAGCAAGGAATCATTCCACATTTGTTCCCATTTTTTTTTTTTTTTTCTAAAACGAGGGTTTCATAAAAATTATATTTTATTTATTTCTCATTTTATATCATTAAAGAGAGAAGCTTACTTCGGATTTTAAACAAAAAACTATATTATATCTTTTATTGATTTGTAATGAATTGAATTAGAAATAGAAAATATTTTACTAAAATAAATAAATAAATTTCACTCATGGATTGATGGCTTTCGAAAGAGGCTCACTACACCACGCGCTAGCTTAGAAAGTGGTTGTTTTACGGTGGAGGCTGCAATGACAGCCTGGAAGTGCGAGACGAAATGAATAATAAAGGTCAGGAATAGATACCGCCAGAAGTTGTGTGATTTACGCGCTAAATATAAGAGTGGATCGCAATCGATATATAATCTGGCATTTCCTTATTTAACAGTGCGGTCCACGCACTTGAACGTGGGACCTACTGTTCTGACGAGTCCTCTTTCAAATACCGGAAGAATGATAAACACGTCTTATAATTTTAAAAGATAACATTTTATGCTAAAAAAAATTTGTGATAAATTTTTTTATAATTTTTAAAATATTATTTATTTTTTTATTAAAATATTTACAATAAATATTTTATAATTTAAAAATAATAAAAATTTTATTTATTAAAAATAAAATATATATTTTTATTATATAAATTTTTAATTTTCATAGTATAAATATTTTAAATTAAAATAATTAATTTTTAAAAAATATTTTAAATTTAATTTATAATTTTAATACTTTAATTTATAATATTTTATGATAAAAAATTTATATCTTAATTTTAAAAAAATTAAATATAAATATTTTTATTTTATATTTATAAAAATTTACAATTTTACTTTTATTTCATAATTTAAATTTATAAATATTTTATTTTATTTTTATTTCTAAAATTAAATAAAAATAATTTAAATATTTTATTTATATTATTGGATGATTATAATATTTTATACTATAAAAAATTTAATTTATAATTTTATATTTTAAAAAGTACTTTAAAAAAAATTATGAAATATAAATATAAAGTTATAAATTAAATATTTTTGTTTTACAACACTTTACACTTAAATAATTTTTAAATTAATTTAAAAAAATTAAATTTAAATATTTTTATTTTATATTCACAAAAATTTAAAATTTTATTTTTATATTATAATTTAAATTTCTAAAAAAAATATTTTATTTTTATTTTTAAAAGTTAA
This sequence comes from Trichilia hirta, assembly GCA_035221805.1. Taxonomy (NCBI): domain Eukaryota; kingdom Viridiplantae; phylum Streptophyta; class Magnoliopsida; order Sapindales; family Meliaceae; genus Trichilia; species Trichilia hirta. The sequence continues at coordinate 18,594 of JAWDEX010224832.1, forward strand.
ATAAAAATAATTTAAATTATTAAATGACTATAATATTTTATACCATAAAAAATTAACTTATATTTTTATATGTATAATCACCTTTAAAAAGGTATTTATCAAATATAAATATAAAATTATAAAATAAATAATTTTAATTTATAATACTTTATACTAAAATAATTAATAATTAAATTTTAAAAATAAATTTTAAATATTTTTATTTTATATCCATAAAAAATTGTGAATTTATTTTTATTTTCTAATTTAAATTTATAAAAATTTTATTTTTTATTTTTAAAAATTAAATAAAGATATTCTAAATTTATTTTTTTTAAAAAATTAATTTATAAAATTTTTATTATAAAGTATTATAAATTAATTATTATGATTATAAATTAAATTTAAAATATTTTTAAAAAAAATTAATTATTTTAATTTAGAAATTTATGTGATAAAAAGTAGGGTCTTATATAATAAAAATTAAGAAATTTTGTTGGAACTTTTAGTAATGTATCAGTCCTAAACTTTAGTGAGATTATTTATGTTTTATGTGTATTTGATGTTAAATATTGTTAATTACAATTATAATTTCTAAATTATAATATTTTAATATCAATAAAATCCATTTCAATAAAAAGTCAAATAAATTTTAAATTTATAAACGTATAATATTAAAAAAAATTATAGACCAAAATTTTAGGAGAAAAATGCCCTTTTTCTTTCTTTCTCTCCCTCAATAAAGAATAATGTTATTTATTTCAATTTTTTTATTATAAAATATATTTTAATTAAATTAATATGTATTTATTAAATAATAAATAATTATAAAAATTATAAAAATTTATTATTAAATAAATATATGTCAATTCACTTACTTCATAATTTAAGATATTTTTAATAAAAAATTAAAATAAATATTATTATTATTTATAAAACTTTACCTTATTAATCTGACTAGTGCAATCTAACAACGAAGAACATGCAAAAATTTTATTTGATTAGACAATACTAACAAAATACATGCACTTACAATATGAAGATTAATTTTGTCCTAATTAACTCCATGTACATGTTTTAATTAAAATCAACCGGTAATCATAATTAAAGGCATTATAATTAAACATGTATAACAATAAAAATTGAAAAAAAAAATTATTTCACTTTTATCATGATGTTAATGGACCTGGATTGCACCTTAATGAAGCAAAATAACACGTATCACCAAAACTAACCACTCTTTAATTTGTTATGATGACAATTTTATTTTTCATAATGTTAAAGATATTAATTTTAATCTTCAATTATAATCATAAACTTTAAAATTTAAATGGCTTAGAATTATAATTAAAATAAAAATAAAAATTAATATTTATATTAATATTAATATTTTTATTTCATAATAAAACTGCGCATTAATATCAATGAGGACCTGAAATGGCTCTACTTTTTTTTTTTTTTTTTCAAAGGTTGATTCTATTATTACCCGCACCAATTTTTTAACATTTAAATTACAGAATTAGGATGAGGCTATGTTTTTAAATATTTCATTCAAGGAATAGACTATGTTTGATTATTTTTTTAATTTATTTTTACCATGCGTCACGTGTGCATAAAATTATGTGTTTCATTTCTTCCCAATTTCCAAAACTGTTTAGATCTTACTGACCTAAAACGATCAAGATCATGTACTAGTTGACCCATAATACATGTCGGTCATGTTGTGGGGATGACAGACAGCTAAAATCCAATACAATTTTTACATGTGTTCTGATAAATTGCCTTGAATCATTACTAAAGGGAAATTTTTTATACACTCGTGACCCTATGACGGGACATAATCAATTTTCTTATTTAATTGTAAATCCATCAAATCAATCCTTCCTAGTCAAATTAATCCATATTTTTATTTTAGTTTTTATATAAATAAATTTAACAGAGAGACTTCAATATTCCGGTGATAAACCTTATCCGAAACCTCTAAAAATGTAAGAACGAAAACATGATGATCAATCACACGTGCCACAACACATGATTGTTCTCCTTTTTTATTACATAATTTTCATTTCTTTTTATTTTTTTTACTTTTTATCAGATTCATGAATCATGAATATCCAACTCCCAAGTACCTTAAAGCATGCATCCACCATGTGCGCCTCGTCTTTTTCAACTTTCCTTGTATTTATTTATTATTATTATTATTATAAATTTAAAAGCACATTTTTTCAACTTTCCTCTTATTTATTTATTATTATAAATTTAAAACACATTTTCAAGTTCAAACAATGCTTTGCTTTAAGTTTACTGGGTCATTAAAAAACCTTTCTTTTATTTTTTCATATATATATAATTTGAGTATTTTATTAAAAAAAGCATTTCACTTTTCTGTTCAAAAATTATGTTAAATTAATATTCACATTTTATTTAAAAAATTACCTTTTATCAAAGAAAAAAAAAAAAACAGATTTAGGGTTTAACTTCCCCGTCCTGTACCGCACGTGTGTGCACGTGACTAAAAGCTTCCTCATTTGGCCAACAATGGATAAAGAAGCAATGAGTCAAAGAAATAGTCATCCATAAGGAACTAATTTTGCCAAGTTAAATAATAATTTCGAAAATAAATGAAAAATAAAAAATACATTTCTTTTTACGTCAACCATATTATATTATATTATATTATATTATTGTTTTTCAGGCTGACACAATGAAAAGGACGAGGAGAAGTAAATAAATTTTGAAGATTTCGTAACTCTCTTTTTGGCAAGACAAAACATAAAGTTAGCTTCACTCATTGCAGCTGCTGCTAAAAAGCACGGATTCACGTGTAGATGGGGGCATAATTTTGGTACTTGCTAAGAAATATTTATGGACAGTCGGCTTATTTTATTTATAAAGTGCAAAGAGAGAAAAAAGAGAGGGAGAACCATCATACTACAAGCTCACCTCTTTCGTTAAGGTTCGAATCACAATACTAGCAGATTTCTCTTTTGATTACTTGTGTATGCAAAATTCATTTAAGTGTAAAAATTTGAACTATATAATAAGAATAACTTAAGACTTACAAGAACTAGTTAAAGTAAAAATCTTCTAAACATGAGTCCTCAATAACGCACAAACACACAGAGTTACTCCCCCAACTAAAAAGATGGGTAGCTTGGATGTTGAAAAATTGTGGGTCAATTCAACAGTACAGAGAACCATTTTATAGTATTAATATATAAAAAAATAAGTTAAAATGCATGGCCAGTGGCAACTTATGGTTTTGGGATATTAGCAACAAATGTAAACCTATTTTATATAGCACAAGTGATAGATGTTGTTAGAAGATGTCTCATAAAGCAGGTTGATTGTTGCTGCAGTTACAAAATTGGTTTACCTATTGGTTTACAGAATGGAAGAAATCAGGTGATACTAAGTGCAGTTTGCCCATGGATATCATAGAAAATTAGTCCTACCTACAAATAGAATTGAAACAACGTTGCCAAGTTTGAGAGCTACAGTACAATTCTTAGAAGGATAAAATTTGAAGCTATAAAACAAAAGATATGTTGCACCTTTTGGTCTCAAGATTCAACAACTAAAGATTGCAACTGCTGCCTGAAAGTAGGAATTTTGGCTGCCTCTACAGCCATGACTAACCCAATTAAATGGTAATTTCTTAGCTGCAAAATTAATGAAACCATCATTAATAGTGTTCTGTTATACAATTCAACAAGAAGAATACAAAAAGCAAGTCAGAACACTCTGGAATAACAAAGAGAAGTGAAAATTTAATCAATGGAGATTAAGAGTACAATCAGATCAGTACAGAGGGTAGTCCTCATGGCATGTATCGCTACATTTTGACAAACAGTGAATAGCATGCATAGTTAAAAAAACATCCCACACCAGAACAATGAGAAATATGAAGAGGTGTTAGAATATCTCCAAGATTTTCAAATAGGAGCCAGTTCTTGTAAAACAGTAAGTAAATTTAGAAAATACCATTCCAGACAAATCACAATCAGTTAAGAGCAATAATACTTGCCTCATGAGTTTCAATCTGCTGGCTGGGCATAGGAAAACTAAAGGACCAAGAGCTGAGCTGAAAAGAATATGGAGGAACAATCAGTTACTCGATATAACTAATATAAATTGACAAGACATAATACATATATAGGGGTGAGTGAGTAAGGAAATGAAATATAGAAACTTCTGCGAAAAATATCAGCAGAAATAAAATAAAATGGGTACTAAAAGTTTCAAATTCCAAAGAATAAATACCTTGTGAAAAATTTCATCTTCTGGCTTGATCTACACTAATTTCCTCACCACTGTGACTACCCGGCCTCTTTTTCTGGTTTGCATTCTCAAGCTGTAGTTTTGCATTGACAAAGTAAAGCGATATGCAAACCCAAACAAAAAGAAAGAGAGATTTAGAAAAGGATTCATGAAGCAACCAATGGTAATAAGAAGCTGTGATAGGTAAACCTTGTAAATTTTACTGACTAGTAGATAAAACTTAAAGTGGAAGGAACTTCGGAGCTCCTCTGTTAGCTTCAAAAAGAGAAACAAAAGATGTAAGTTAGGTCAAGAAACTCATTTCCAGCACTTAACGAGAGAAATCATTCAAGTTCAAAATCCATATAGTAATAATAATCTAACCTCATCTTCTATTGCCCATGAGACTTCATCAAAGAGTGCATCATATATAGGTGGCAAAAGCTGAGGAGGAAGATTCACCGCACGCTGGGAAACCAATAGACCAACATCATGTGCTTGTTCCCCTGTAAGCAATCTCAAGTCATTTATCAAATCCTTCTCCTGGCATGCTTTAAAAAGAAACTCTTTGAGCTCCGTGGTACATTTATGATCCAGATAAGAAGGAAACCAACAGGTCTTCAGCCAGTACAGTTGATAACATATATAAATGATAGCTCATTGCAACTATTGCAATTACCCAATAACTACAAATTACATGGAACATCACATATTCACACTAATCAAGAAAGTATTCTTATACCACTGGAGACAGGATAGAAAGGAATATCAACTATATTGGAGCAAAGGTTCTGCATCAACATATAGTACAGATCAGACAGTTCTTTAAACTGTGTTGCTATATTACAAATCAATGTTGATATGAATGCACATTGATGACGATGGCGCACTAATTAAACCACATATTTTATTAAAGATGGCACAAAATTAGGGCTGTGATTTTTGGCCATTGGAAACATGTAGTATAGAAAGGAGTGCGAGAGAGAGAGTTGCTTGCCTTATATCTGCCCAAATTAAGAGCAGTCACGATGGAAAAAGGTGTATTATCATCGTCATCCTTAATTTTTACAACAGCACCTAGAGTGCGCTGTGCCAATATCAAGTCTACAAAACCACTCAAATCCCATTGCGCATCACCAAGGTAAGTTTGTAGCAAGATCTTCGCTCCATGGAAGTCCTCTGGTTTTGGATCAAAGAAGACAAAATCTGCTTGGACAATTCCCTTCAATGAAACAGAGTATGCTTGCATAAGTTAAGGCCAAAACACCATGAAATGGGTATCACCCTGACAATAATTGCCATCGGGAAAAAGGAAAAAAAAAAAAGTTGCTTACTTCAGACACTTCTTCTTCTGAAGGCTCGGACTGCTCACTGTTCTCTTCTTGAGCATGCTTAGAAATTCCATTACCTAGGAAGAGTTCAAATCAGTGGGCTTATCCACCAACAGAAAAGCGAGAATTAACTTTTCAATTAGAAAGAAGAGAATAATTAGATGATAATACCTCTGGAGTTAACTGGAGATCCTTTCTGGTCTTTGGATTTAAGTGTCTGACATCTATCCATGCGGATGGAGGCTATTGAGCGACTGAACGGGCAAAAGGAGAAAAGGTTAACGGTTGATGATTCACCAATCTGCGACACCTTGTTGGTCCTCGAGGCATCTTGTTATGCCACTCTACAGCAACCAGAAAACTCTAAAAGAAAAAAATATATATATCATTGAAATGGAAGGTAGGCTAGACATACAAAACTAAGTTTTCCATTTTTAATTTCCAAAATTTTGAATCTCAACAAAATACAAGAACTTTAATGGAATTGAATTTTTGAAACAAGAATTGTTCCCCAAACCTGGAATCATTGCACTGTACCAAGCTATATTTCTGCCAGTTATTTTATAAAAACCTTGAATGAGGACTAGAAGTAAAAATAAACTAAAGCACGGATCAAACACAATCAAATCCACACACAAAATCAATAAGACATGAAAAACGATCTTATTTATAGTTTGCATATGCAAAATGAAAAGAGTGACTATAAAAAGCAAGATGTATGGGTCTGATGACATTGTGAGATTTTTTTTCAAAGAATTGGTCTGAACATTAATGAGACAAGGTTATAGCATGAGGAAACACCACAAAAAATAACAGTTATTCAGAGGAAAGCTCAATTCAGATGATCCAAACATGTGAAATTGCTTAACAAACTCCTGAGTTTAAATAAGATTATCCCAATTCTTATAAGCAGCATGTAACAATTAAAAAGATCTTCAATTCACATTAGATTTGATTTATAGAACAGCTTCAGCAATCTCACCTGGTTCTCTACCCTCAATAACCAGAGCAGTCTAAAAACAGCTGGAAGATATTACCTTAACGTTCAAATCCGACACAATGAGCGGATAATAGATATGAATTTGAGACTGAATAATGAAAATGATTCATTTCAATCACCAATTTCGATGAACCAGAAACTTGATTTATGATAAACTAAGGTTATCCGTTCCAATAAAAATACTATCCCTCCTAACAGATTTATCATAACAAAGAATGTAACATGCAACACAATAATAAAAATAATAATATGTGTCCTTCTGAACAACTCAAAAATAAACAAACACTTTTTCAAATGATCAACTGAGCAGATGAAAATCCATGCCTAACCTGAAAATTTTTTTTGTAATAACCCACATAACAGTAAAAAGAAGTCTTATAGCAAACCAAGAACACCAGAATACTATAACAATTATTGAATAGTTTTCAAATATCATTTTCTCGTTATGCAATAACAGATATTGAAATCAGGACATAAAAAATCATGATATTCGGCAAATAATTATCCAATTGAAATTGCAATACCTATTCGCTCTTCGTCTTTGTAATTGCAAGCTGCGAAGAACTCGAGAGATAAATCATGAATGAAACTGGATTACAAAGAGACGCAGAAGTCTCTCGATTTCTACTGAAAACAAAACAAAACAAAACAAAACGAGCGCGGGCTCAGTTTCAGAAGGGCAAGGGCGGGATGAGGAAGCAGGAGGCAGGGCTGAGGGCTTAGGGTAATAAAAAAATAAATACAAGGGTAAAACGGGAAATTTAAATATAAGGAAAATTTGAGTAAATGGTAATTGAAATTTATTAAAAGAGTTCCACTTATTTTTCTAGACGAGGAGCGTTGGGTCAAATGGTAGCACTTAAGTTTGTTGGTGGTTAATGCTTAAGAGATTTTTATTGTAAATTATATTATGGCGATTGTTCATGAAACGTGATCCATAATATTCAATATACAAATTTTAAAAAAAATTATTAACATAAATTCATATGTCAATAGTATATTATCATCATCATCATTAGTAGTAGTAGTAGTAACAGTAGTAGTATGTGATAATAACATAATATTATTATATTAACTTATGCCAATAAAATTTATATACAAATATTTTATTTTTTATGATAATTATAAAATAATCATGGCCGTGCAATTAAAGAATTGCAACTGCAGTTAGGATGGCATAATAATGGCTTAATAATAATCCAATTTTTAAGTTTAGACAAAATAATGGCTTAGATTATATTTTAAAATTTTTACAAATTAATCTCCAACTTAACTTTAATTTATTTTTAGTTTTACATAAGTTTTTTCTTTAAATAACTGATTTATCGTAAATAATTCAAATGTATTTTAATTTAATATTTTACCTAAATTCAAGAAAAAAATTTATTGACTAGAAATAAAAGAAAAAATTACAACTAAGATTTATCGTAAATAATTCAAATATATTTTAATTTATTATTTGACCTAAGTTCAAGAAAAAAAATTGGTTATCTAAAAGAAAAAAATATTATACCTAATTTTATCTTTGACTATTGAAACGTCTTAAATAAGTCAATTTTACTTTGATTTTATTTTAATAATTCAAAATTGTGATAATTTTTCAACCCTTTTTCACAAATAATTGGAGCTTACAATAATATTGAAATATGAATTATGCTAAAATAATTTAGATGTTTTGAATTTAAAAATATTCGTACTGCACTTAATTAAAATACAAATATAATAAAATTTCGAAAAATTCGCATACTAATATAGAGCAAATATGATTTATGGTTGATTAAAAAAAATTTAGACTAAATTCACATTATAAAAAAATTAATAAAATATAAATAATTAACAGTAATTTATTTAGTACTAATTTTTATCAAAAAATTATGTTTTATAAATTAAATATATATTATATTAAAAAATCTGTTTTAGTGTGTAAGTATTTTGAAATAAAATATAAAAATAATCTTATAAAATAAATAAAATTATACATATGTATTTTATTTTAATAAATCTAAAATACTAAATCATGTTTAGTTATTACTGTAGTTTCATTTGTTTTTAATACTTTTAAAATAATTGTTGTATCAATCATTAATTATGTTGAAAGAAGTTACTTTATATTTTTACTTTTTATATAAATTCAAAATTCTTTTCAATATTTAAATTTAAAATATTCGATTCACTTAGCATAAAAATTAAATATTTATGCAACATGGTAATCACATTTTTCATCTCAGTATGAATGTGATTTGGGTAATATCCGACTCGAGGCGAAATTTTGCTGCTCCTAACGTTATCCAATTTTATCTTTTATTGCGGACACGTCTTAAATGAATATTTGGGAATCTGATATGACTGGCCTAGATAACGTGGTCCTTCTCTAGCGGTTGATTCCTTAACCTACTACATCTTAGTTATTAAAAATTGGACGCCGATTACAAACACGGGAGGATTATTTGACTTAAATTCCGGAGCCATCCTCTCGCACGTGCTTGGAGGGCTTCTGGTATTTTTTTTTCTTTTCAATTTTATCCTTTTGTACCTCTTTTATGTAAATAAAGCAAAAAAAAATATAATACTAAATAACAATTATAATTTATTTATTTTAATCTCTAATTATTATTTAAAATAAAACTAGATTCCATGCAAATTGAAATGGCTTCAAAACTTAAGTTCTATGTTGTTGTCTTATGTATTAAATTATATAAGTAAATTTTTTATTCAATAAAAATATAATTTATTTTTAATCTCTACGTGCTATTTATTCATCCCATTACTATAAGCATGTCAGAGTCAAGAAAGATCAAACGATAATTAATATTATTTGAACATATATTTATCCTAAATAAAATTTATATCATATTAAAAATATATTTCTTCCTATAAATATTTGTAGAATAACTAAAAATGTGTGAGAAAAATTTTGAACGCTAATTATCTGAACTACAAGTAAAACTCTAAATGTAATATTAATATTTAAATTTTTTATGTGACCCAAGTCACTAAATATGTTCTATTAAAAAAAAAAATTAGCATACCACATTTTGATATTTGTCAATCATCTATTTGTAGTGATGATCATATTCAGTAACTTAGACAAAATTAATAAATTTTTAATTGTATTATAAATAAAAAATCAAATGGTCAAATTAATTATTATACAAGTCAGACTCAATTATTAATTTCAACGGAATACGAAATTGTCAGTTTGATCACATAATAAGAATGTGGATATTATTTATTCAATAAATAAAAATAAAATAATTAAATTAATAAACAAGGGGTAAATAATTTTTTTTTGTAAATCTGGTGAAAGTAAATGGTCATCAAATAAAATCTGTTTTATGACCTGTGTGGAATCATTTAACTTGAATTTAAATTAAATAAATAAAAGCAAAATAGTAAAATTAACAATAATAAGAGAAAAATGACTTCTATATAAATAAATTTATACGTTAATTTTACTAATACGTCAATTACAACTGAAAATAAATCTGATCCACCACCATAATTTATCCTTATCTTTCTTTTTTATATTCCTCATATACCAAATTTTCTATTTTTAACTATCACCAAAATGATAATGTAATTTTCAGCTCAAGAAAATCGTAATCCTGTAATTTCGTACTCAACAAAGGGTAAAATCCACAAAGACAACTCCCTTATATGGTCTTTTACCATCACTGCCATCTTTTTCTTCCCCTCATTTCCCTCTTCGATTGTCATCGTTTACATCGGAAATCTGAGGTAAAAGAAAGGAAATCACCACAAAAGAAAAACCTGAAACGACGTCGTCGTCGACCAGCGAAGCCATGGAGCCGGTGCTCGTCGATTCAAGTGTCAACGAATCCTCCGAAATCAACAACAGCAACAATAACACGCACAGCGATCACGGATGGCAGAAGGTAACCTACGCCAAGCGTCAGGGGAGGACCAAGCCTGGCGTGAATCCAGCCGCCACGAACGACACTCGCTCTAATGGCGTCGTGAGTAGCGGCGAGAAGAACAGCGTTTTCCGCAATCTTGAACTGCAGGCCGAGGAACGACGCCGTCGAATTGCCGGAACTCAGCAGGCCGCGGCAAATGCTAACGCGCCGGTAAGATCAAAGCACCGATCTGATGATGAGTATGACGAGTACAGCGACGCGGAAGGTGCGGTGACGGAGAATGGGAAGGTTGAGGAGACGAAGAAGCAGCAACTGAAGAAACCTAAGAAGCCTAAGATTACCGTTGCCGAAGCTGCCGCCAAGATCGACGCAACTGATCTGGCCGCTTTTCTTGTTGATGTCTCCGTAAGTGCAAATAGCAATGCATTAACTGACGAATTAAACAATTATTTTTATGTAAATAAATATATTAATTTGATTACCAAACCTAAATTATTTACTTTGCTTGGAAATGTGAGTAAATTAATCAATGAGTATGTGTAAATTATGCCCTTTTTTGTGATTTAAATTGATCCGTTGTTTTTTTTTTTTAATTAGTTGAATTATTTGATCAGGGTACTTATGGGGTGCAGCATGAGATACAATTGATGAGATTTGCTGATTATTTTGGGAGAACATTTTCCGGGGTCAGTGCGTCCCAGTTTCCGTGGATGAAGTTTTTCCGAGAGAGCACGGTGACTAAAATGGCTGATGTAAGTGCTTTTTGAAGTGTTTTTTCATTTATGTGTCGTTTTGCTGATTTACGAAGCTTCCATTCGGATGATAATTGATTCAATGTAATCCTTTAGTTAATGTACGGGAATTAGATCTGAAAGGTGTTAGTTAATAGGATTGAGTTTTGCTAAATTTCAATAGATCGGGTTGAATTTTTTGTTTGAATATTTCTTTTGAGCCTTTTGGATTAGAGAACCTGTTCTATATTTCATGTTCCAGTAATGGAGGGTGTAACTTTTAATATAATGATAGGAGTGCGGTGTCTTTTATGTGAAATGTTATTAAGGGTATTTTATTTTGAGCTTCACTTATTCAAATAATTCAGACAACATTTTTGTTTCTGGTTTGCAATTTCTATTTGCCGTAAATGGATAATTTTTTACCTTTTGGAGAAATTTGTCATAATGTTTGTTACATAACTACATGGGGCTCTTGGATCTTGTGAATTCTGTTGTATATATTTTTCATTGTTATTACTATTATTATTATCTTTTTGGGAAGTTCTTCTGTTTCTAAGTGGTTACTATATTCTACGACAGATCCCTCTTTCTCATATCCCAGATGGTGTTTATAAGACTTCAGTTGATTGGATCAACCAACGCTCCCCTGAAGCACTTGGATCGTTTGTGTTGTGGTCCTTAGACAGCATTCTTACTGACCTTGAAGCTCATCATGCCAGTGCAAAGGGGTTTAAAAAAGCAGTGCAACAACCATCATCAAAATCTCAGGTAATTTGCTGCTAAGAATGCTCTGTAATCTTAGTCATGCCTGGTCAGTTGGTAATGTGTGAGATATTCAGGGTTGTTTGCATTTGGATGTGGTCTGACTGGCTGGAGTCCAACGAGAGTAGAGTGAAAGATAAGATTAGTTGTACAGTATTATTACTCATAATGCAGATGGGTTTATGTAGACTTAACTGGACAGTGATGCCAAATCAAGGGCTTTAATTTTCCATACTTAATACTATTATTGTTATCCTCTTCTGATTAAGTTGTCAATTGAGCATCACAAAATTTGTTCAATTTCTAATAAGTGGTGATTTTTGCCTTATATTGTTTAGCCAATTATAATTGTTCATATGTACCTTGAAGCGTTGAGAACTTAAGCACTGGAATTTCCATTTCTTTTAGTTTGGAATTTAGACTAATCAATGAGAGATATGATTTATTTTTTTATGACTTAGTTAAGTTTCGATTATTCCATGTAATTAGGAGTATTTCAACTGATCATTTGACTTTTAGTTGAATGTATGAAAGTGCGCAGGCTTGATTGCTTATATTTAGCTTTTGCGGGTGTGATTAAATGTGTTAGTATTAGATGGCACTTAAACATCCTTGACACCACAAATTACTTTGGGTTGTAATAAGCTTCAACATTGTTATTTGAGGGTCAAGCTAAGTGAGTCGGAGGATCATGAGCGGTTTGTGGACAATGACATCAATGATTGACCTCAGGACTCATTCTGCTTGATTTGCAGCCAAAAGAGGCAATTCATTTGCATATAATGTCATTGAATTGCTGAGTTATATTTTGCTGAGCTGTTTAAGAGTCACTTTAGATTTATTTGTTAAAAATGACCCATTAATTTTGTATTGATTGATTTCTTAACTTGCTCTTTCATGCTCTAGCTTTACATTTGAAGCTATCACTAGTTGTCTTCTGAACAAACCAAAATTAGCTCAACAATCTTTGACTCGACCCCACTTCTCTATGGGTCTGTTATTGAGTTTTAATACAACGTATGATATTATAGATGATTCGATTGAACTTTGATGTTCAAATAATTGCTTTGGAAAATCTGAGTTTCGTACATATGCTGCTTGCAACGTGGAAGTTTTACTGCAGCTTCATAAGGGCTAAAGTGTTTTCATATTGGGTTGGCTTGTAATTAACATATTATTGAAATGGCAGGTTGCCATTTTTGTGGTTTTAGCCATGGTATTGCGACGGAAACCTGATGTCCTAATCAATGTTTTGCCAACATTGAGGGACAATTCTAAGTATCAGGGACAAGATAGGCTTCCAGTAATTGTGTGGATGATTGCTCAGGTGAGTGGAATACAATTTACCACAACTAAGAAATCTATCTGAAAGACAAAGGCTGCAGTTGTTATTGTTCTCCCTTGAATTTGCTTCTTATGTCAGTTACCAAAATTTTCTTGTATAGGCCTCTCAAGCAGAGCTGGCTGTAGGGTTGTACTCATGGGCACATAATCTTTTACCTATAGTTGGTGCCAAAAATTGTAACCCACAGTCCAGGGATATAATTTTGCAGCTAGTGGAGAGGTATGAAAGCTATAAAATTTTGCCATTATTTTTCTTGTTTCCAAGTTTTGTAGTTGTGTGACATTTATGTTTTTTGGTTTCAGAATCTTATCCACACCAAAGGCACGAACAATTTTAGTGAATGGTGCAGTTAGGAAGGGGGAGCGTTTGGTGCCACCTTCTGCACTGGAGACACTGTTGCGACTCACATTCCCTGCATCTTCAGCTAGAGTAAAGGTGAGTATTGTCAAGGGAATTTGCAGTTTGGTTTTGATGTGTATAAATTTGCTGCGCTTACTTCCCTCGGGATATTAAATTCATGTAGGCTACTGAAAGGTTTGAGGCCATTTATCCTACTTTAAAAGACGTGGCTCTTACTGGTGTCCTTGGAAGCAAGGCAATGAAACAAGTTTCACAGCAAATTCTGAGTTTTACTGTCAAATTTGTGGGAGATGGTATAGAACTTGAATCGCCCTTTCATCTTGGTTGCTTCTTCAAAGAAATTTTGGAAAATGATAGGATTTCAAATTGAGATTGAGGTAAAGCTGTTTTTCACAGGCAATCCTGAGTTATCCAATGAAGCAGCTGGCATTTTCATCTGGTGTTTGGCCCAAAATGCTGATTGCTACAAACAGTGGGTGAGCTACTCTGATTTTTATCAAAACCTTTCATGCCGGTGCAAGATGTTTTTTTTCATTCTGTCTCATGGCTCTGCCATGTTGAATTTAGACAGTATTCTCATAATACCACTGTGGGAACAGGATAAGCTTTATCTGGACAATCTAGAAGCTAGTGTTAATGTTCTGAAGAAGCTTTCCCAGGAATGGAAGGATCAATCTACAAAACTGACCCTTCTTGATCCATTGAGAGCAACTCTCCAGAGTTTTAGGCAGAAGGTATCTCCTTCACTGACTTGAAATTGCAATGATCATCTGTTGTTATTCTTCTTATCTGATGAGAAGGTTTATCCAATAATAAAGAAATGCCGAAATTATTCAACTAAACTTGTACTCGTTATTCCATTTTTTCCTTGTAGAATGAGAATGTAATTGCCGACAGAGCAGATGCTACTCGTCAAGCACTCTTCCGCAATGCGGATAAGTATTGCAAGTTTTTATTGGGTAAGCTCTCACGTGGCCATGGTTGCCTGAAAAGTGTGGGTTTTCTCGTTATTGCATTAGCATTGGGTGCTGCCGTCATATCACCCAACATGGAATCCCTGGATTGGAACAAAATTTCCTTATTTTTTAGCTCTCAGCCATCTTTATAAGCGCGGGATGTTCAATATATTATTGGCAGCTATTGATGCGAAGCATCATTTTGGTCGTTGGCTCTGCAAGCTTCTCTTCATCCTGACCTTTCTGCTGCCGACCAGGAGATGAAAATGGGAATATCTTTTAATTTACACAGTTTTTTTTTTTTTTTCCAATTTTTATTTTTTGAGGACATGATCCGATAACCATACAGTACCAGAATACAGGCCGTCTCCCTGGGAAAATAGGAGTGAGGAAGATTGTTATTGGTTTCAGTTTACATGATGATAAAATGGTGTATTAAAAAGGTAGCTTCCTTTGATGATTTTTTTTAATTGTTGATTTTAATCATATTTAACTATTAAGATTTAATGAAATGGCGGGAAACTTTTTGAACGTTTCAAGAAAATAATTTTCATATACAATTTTGGGCATTTTCTCCTCCAAATATGATGTGATCATCGTCTTTGGTGATATTGTTGTTACATGAGAAAATGTTCTATACAGTAACTTCATTATTGTTCTGCCAAATTTTGTATTTTATATTTTTTTTTTTCAATTTATTAGCAGTTTATAGGTCAAATGGTTCCCCTTTGTTCAAGGATTACAAAAGTAAAGAAACTTCAGGCTGAGACTTCAAATGTGGATGGATTTATTTAATAGAAGCATGACTTATTTTTTTTTACTTAATAATTAACAACCATATCTTAACAAAGCTGAAACTTGATAATTAAAAACCATATCTTTACTTTGATTCGGTAAACCTCCAATTTTCCTATTATCTATCTGCAATTATCTTGTTACATCATAATCTTCTGGTTGTGCCCAAGGGAACTTCAAATACGAACTCTTAACTTGCGAAGGATCTGCTGGTGTATCCCATGGATATTTCAGCGATGGATCTCTCGGAAATTTTCTAAAGTTCAGAAATGGTGCCCAGAGCAT
The DNA here is from genome assembly GCA_035221805.1 of Trichilia hirta. NCBI lineage: Eukaryota > Viridiplantae > Streptophyta > Magnoliopsida > Sapindales > Meliaceae > Trichilia > Trichilia hirta. Next base: position 34,279 of record JAWDEX010224832.1, read on the forward strand.
TAAACTGCATTTGGGAAGGAAGAAGAAGTATAATAAACATAATGTGATATAACGATTAATTATTGCTATGATTTCCCATAATTAACCAACAAAATTTTATAGAGAAGTTGGAAACTTACCCCGGAAAGAACAAAAAGACACACATAAATTGCAGATACATCTCCAATAGCTTTCTTCTATACCATCTCAACCAAAGCCAGTTCAGTATGATTGGCTGTAATAAGAAATTCAATATGATGTGAAAAATAAAACTTAAAATCATGGGAAAAAAAAATCAAATTAGTTCTTTTTTTTTTTTTTATTTTTTTTGTTTCAAATAGTACTCACTGGCATGACGACGAAGTACCAAAAGGCAATGATTCCCAATTTTATAATAGCTGTACTCAAGTCTATCTCATAATTATTTTCTCCCGTAACTGCAAATGCTGGGTGCTCAAACTGATATAAGATAAAAACAAAAGAAAACAAAAAGAGAGAGAGAGAATTCCCATTTGAGCTTATATCAATAAGTGTAATTAGAAGTATAAAAACAGAGAAATTATGTTCTTACAGTGGCCAAAAGAACAGTTCCAATTTGTATCCCCAAGCCAGAGTTTTTCACATCAATTACTTTCTGGGTAATGCTTGTAATAAGTTTCTGATATGAACGATAATATAAGTCTGTGAATATCATGATTTGGTAAAGAATAGAACATAATCCGAAGATGAAAATAACGAATAGAAAAATTTTACCTTATCTAAATTGGTTGGTTTGTGTTCAGAAATAACGGAAAGAGGAGTTTGTTTTCTTGTGCAATGAAGAGAAGAAAGAGAAGGCAAAGCCTTGGGGATATGGAGGCTGAAATTGCAGCTCATTTCAGTGCTTTATGTTCTTGCTTGTTTTGTTTATAATTCTTATCTTTTTCAGTTTTAATTGGTTCGGTTTCACGGCAGAGGATGCATGGGAGAATTTAGAAAATAAATAAATAGAATATATTAATAAATTTACTGGGCTTGGGCTTCCTTTTCATAGTGAGCCCATAACTATAGACAGTTTTGGGCCAGCGTACTTATCTGATCAAGCTACAAAATATCCACGATTGGATTACGATGAAAATGGTTTAAGTATGTAGTATTCAAAAATTGTTCTAAAATTATTATATATAAATTTGTCAAATCATTATTATTTTAATGATAAAAACAGTGTAGTGGATGTGGGCTGCTTTAACAAATAAATTATTTCTTGAAGTGAACTTTTATGATTGTTGAGAGAAATTTAGATAATATTTAAAGGAATAAATGAATTAATTAAATACTTGAATAATTGATGTAAATTAAATGTTTTGAAGGCACATTACGTGCAGCAACCTTTTTCCCTGGATAACGTTAGAAGGTTTTGAAGGCACATTCGGGCTCCCGTTCACTCCACTTTGGTAATTATTACTGGATGCTTCATCCTCCTCAAATGTTTTTGAAGATCGTTTTAATTTGTTACATACGTGCTATTAGTATTGTGTTGCTTGGATTTACTGATTTTAGATATGGGTTTGATTGGGTTGTATCAGTGCTTTCGTTTATTTATGTCATTGAAGATGTTTGCTAAAATGCCTAAGAGAAATATATGCTTTATGCAGTACAATGATTCCTTGCTTGGGAATAGTTCTTGTTTCAAAAATTCAATTTTCATTTAAGTTTTTCTATTTGCCGGGATTCAAAATGTTGGAAATTCTGTGTAGAATGCATTAGCTGTTTATGAGTTAATAAATTTATACTGTTTGATTATTCTAATTGATATTTAAAGTTGATTTTAGTAAGTTAACTAGAAAAAATTCGTAATAACTATAAGATAAATCTTATAGACCCCGTCTCTCTCTCAGTTCAAATGAGCAACTGTAGTCCTGAGTTCAAACTCGGGCAGAGAGTCCACTTGGCTAATGAAACACGTAGAATTGGTACAGTTAAGTATGTAGGGGAAGTACAGGGCTACTCTGGCAGATGGGTTGGGGTTGATTGGGATGATGGAAATGGTAAGCATGATGGCTCCATCAATGGGGTTCAGTACTTTCAGGCACGGTCTGCGAAATCTGGATCCTTCATTCGGGTCCAGAACCTGAGTCTGGGTATTTCATTGCCTGAAGCTCTTGAAGTCAGATACAGAAGTGAATCTAGTAAAGAAGAAGAAGGTCAGTGTTTGCTAGATTTTGTTATGTTTTTTGTTTTGGGAAAGCTAGCATTTTCCTAAAATTGGATTTGTTTTGTAGATGAAATGTATGTTCTTTCGGCAAGTAACAAACGAGTATCAGTTGAACTTGTGGGTAAAAACAAAATTCAAGACAAGATAAGTAAATTTGAAGAGTTGACAAGTGCATCATTATCTTATTTGGGTGTTAGCTCTCCTGGAGTTAACATTGGCACTGTTGTGCCAAGTAAGTTGC
>JAWDEX010224941.1:0-36691 GCA_035221805.1 Trichilia hirta
GCAAGTGAATAATAAAAGAAAGCATGAGTTGTCTTGCAATTGCCTTGATGGAGAGGTGCAGTAAGGGAGTGAGAGGTGCAGGAAGGGAGTAACTGCCCTGACTGTTGATTGTTGCAGAAACATTGGGGAATGAAGCGACTTTAATGTGAAATTATAGTTGTGTTGTGGGAATGCTTGCCGTTGGGCACGTTTTGTGCCTGTCTGTCCACACTAGGTTCTCTAAGTTTTCGCGCCAACAGTCCAAAATAGTGATTGCAGCGCTACAACATCATATTTTATAGTAAGATATATTACGCTACCAAAAGGCATCGAGGGGGTGTAGCTCATATGGTAGAGCGCTCGCTTCGCATGCGAGAGGCACGGGGTTCGATTCCCCGCACCTCCATAAATAAATTTTGCTTCCTCCCCTTTCGATTTAAGCATTTGTAACGCTTCTATGAGACACAGTTCCTGGCTGGCTGGAAGATAACTATCTGCAAGCGTACTTTTTCGGGGCATTAAAAAGTTACGGTTTCCTGGGTGATTTCATTAATGGATATTGTTTAAGCTATGACACAATTCTTTATGCTGGGAGATGATAAATTGGAAGCAAATGCAGCAGGGATAGCTGATGCTTAAGAAATAAGGTTGCATTTACACTGAAACTATGACTTCTCCCTTACCTTCAAACAATAATAGTGCTTGATAAGTTCATCACCTTGTTAAGCAACTCAAAATTCTGTTTGCTGAATAAATCTATATTGTCTTGTTAGGAAAGTGAGAAAGACATCGAAGAACAGGACATTAAACAGCTCAAATAAAACTTGAGTGTGGGAGGAGGACATTCTAATTCCATGTTAAGAAATAAGATGTCGGTGGGTTTATTTATTCATTTTATGATTTCTACCTACATTATTGTTTTTGTTAGTGCCTTTTGCAAGCAATCCTCAATGACAAATTGCATTTAGTCATGATTCCTTGAGTTTAAAAATTTACGTCTCGTTGCTCTGCCATTTTTGGGCGGGCCCGGACCTCCAATAAGGACTAAATTCTGTCGGTAAATAGTAGCAAAGTTTGACCGCTAAAAACCTAAGGTAATATAATGCGAGGGCATAATTAAAACCCGTATTATTTCTACGAGAACCTTAGAACAGTAGCAGCCAGTTCTCCGATTGTACTCCGTCAACTGCGCGCAAGAAATAAGTTCAAAACATTGCTGACAAACGGGATTCACAGCATATTTCAGATTTGGCAAATTACCGAATTCTCGCATAATTTTGCTTGTTTGCTGTAATATCTCATCTTAATATTTCTTCGTTTACTATAATTCTATTTTCATCATACTTCCTTTAAAAAGTATAAATCTCACATACAAACAAAATGAACAAAACCACCTTGCTACAAAAAAGATATTATGCTGACAAAATTATAAATGCAGAAAACTTAATGAAAAACTCTGTCCAACAACCACCATCTTTATCATGTGCTCAATTGTCAGCTAAACACAACCTAAGAATCCAGTAAACTACATCAAGGGGTTATATTTTATTTTTAGAAAAAAGAAGCAGCTCAGCCACATCATCCTTCGTCGTTCAGATGAAGCTTTCCTCTTTGAAGGCGGAATACTCTCAAAATTTAACGGTACTGAAAAGCAAAAGACAGACAAGCATAAGTTCAAAAACCCAGGCGTATTAAACACAGGCACAGAGAAAATGTTTGCACAAAATAGGGAAAAAAGTTAGACAAAATAAAATCTCAAACCATGATCTAAGTGCACAAGTCAGTAACATGAACCTAATTTGAGGATGCTCAAAACATTTCATCGGAATGGTATATATAATGACTAACACACCAATGAATCATTTGGCAGGTAGGTAACTAGGATGAAATCAGGGAATAAAAAAAAAAGATGTTGCCTTGATGAAGCCAATTTCCTTGGCATTGCAGCGAAAGCACTGCCTGCAACACATCAGTCCATACTTCCGGATGATTCCATGAGGATTTCCACAAACACGGCTGCCAGAGGTCCCAAATCAGAAACATGTAACAATCAAATATTACAAACTTAAACTCCAATAAAATAAAAGCAACAATGAATTTTACACCATAAAAAATCCTTGTATACTCCATGATTGAAATGTCAAACTCATGGCCCAATAACTTCTTACAACTAAATCAATCAAGACAAGGGATTATGATACTGAAACAATAATTATATAACAGTGATACATGCAAAATATAGTTGCCAATATCGTTGGACACCATTTACCACCAGAACCCAGAAGCTTAAGGATGTTAAAACCTTCAAGTTATGCAATAAGCATGCTACAACTTTGGTTTATGCAATTTCATTAAAAACAGTTGCAGCCTTCCCCCAAAACATCCTCCATTAAAAAGATGAAAATACCAGAAACAAACGCTCAACCAGGTAAAATTCAATACCAACAATTTTCTAAATAAAAGCATAAATAAATCAAATGCTACGATCCAAGAAATTTCTTGGAATAGCTGAACGAGGAAGAAAACCAATTACAGCAATTGAGTTACTCAATTAAGACCGTAAAAACCAATATAGGAGTTATACATCTGTGCATCGATACGATCATTCACCAGATCAGCTAAAGTTTAAAGCTCATATGACCGCGCCATAAAATCAATTGATCAGCCATTTAAAGCATAAATTCCCACAGTTACGTAAAAATCACAAATAGAGATTTACAATTCAAAAGCAAGATAAGTTTTAACAAAAAAATTTTAAGTTTAATATATTAATTCATCTTCCATAACCAAGTATCTCTAATTCAACTGGTATCCCAAAATAATCAATGATTTAACGGCTAACAAAAGAAAAAATGGCACAGGTCGATCAAGAGAAATAGTAATATCAATCTCACAAAAATAAGAATTAAAAATGCTATGAGATAACAGCTAAATTCCTCTAAGGAGACAGATGAGAAATCCGACTTAAATAAGTACATACCAGGCGCGAGAGCCAGGTCCGTAGTTCTTAGGATGCGAGTTCCATACGTTTGAGTGACCCATTTTCTCCCTGACGATGAATATTCTCGTAAACCTCTAGCCCTAAATGCACCGCCTCAGAATCCTGCAAACAGTTGATTAAAACCCTAGTTTGGGTAAACGAATGAATGGGGTTGGTTTTATAGGTGGATGTGGACTGGCACGTGAGGCAGTAGTTTTATAATTTGACATGCGCTTACCATTGTAAACCTAACCCATTGTCTCTCCCTTTACTGTTTTACCCCTCCCTGTAGATTAGTCGAAACGTATTTCAGTGGGCCCAACCCAAAGGCTAGCGACATTGAAATATATTCTACTATAGCTCTGCATTTTTTGTGGGTGACAAATAAAATGGCTCCTAGAGGCCCTGGCTACAATTACGAAACGGACAATCCAAAATGAAAATATTGATACCCAAATATTTCTCATCGAATTTCGAGCATTAAAATATAGATTCTTTTTTAATTTATTGGAATTGTGATAATCTAAAATCACAAAAAATAATAAAAAGTAAAATTAATAATCCGGCAAAAACACTATAATACTTAAATGAAAATTTTTTTCAAAAAAAATTAAAAAATATCAATAATTTAATTCAAAATATTTTTTCTCCTTTTTTATACTATATTTCTCGTATTTTCATATTTTTTATAATTATAATTTTTTTAAAAATTATGAGATTGCGAACTTTTATTACATAATTTTTGATTTAAAATACTTTTTTTATTAGTAAAAAAATTTGTGAATTTTAATTTTTTATACGATAAAATAATTGTTGCAAAAAAATTTAAAATTTTAATATAATAGCTGAGAATTTTATTAATTAAAGAGACGTTAGAGTTCACTGACATGAGTGGGATGCTTATTAATTATCTATTAAAAATAAATTATCTATTATCTAGTATGAGAAAGTTTCAAAATTATCAAATTTTTTATTTGAGATAACTATTTCTTGACACTAAACTTTATGTTTTAATCATTATTTTGTTTTAAGACTTGGTAAATATTTCAAATCTAAGACTAATAAAATTTTGAGAATTTCAATCATATACCTCAAATGTTGAACCTTAAAATTTATGTTATTTATAGTTGTTTGATTTTTGATATTTTCAATATCGTACCTTTTGATGTCAATACACTCTTAATTGAGTGCTGATTGTATCGTAAATTCTCAGGTCTTCAGGTATTTTTTCCGAACAAAAAGAATTACTGATTTGGTTGGGTGTGGATTGAACATTGGGTGAGACAATAAATTGCATTGCCAAACGATAATTTGTCTCTCAAGCCATTCGATGAGGGTTGAGAATAGTCCACTTTAATGTAACAAATGGGTGGCCCATGCGACCCATTACCTATTACGCAATTAGGCATTAAACCTTCAGCCCTTGTAAATAATATCCTATGGAAGGGAAATTAAAAAAATTAAAAATTAAAATGGGGTTATTATGAAATTAGTCACAGATTTCCTTTTTATCAATTCAGGACACAATATGTCTGATTTCTTCAATATCGTTCCTACTGTTATAATCCGATAGTTGCCATTAATTGCCACTAGGTTGTTGGAGGGTAGAATGGACTTATCAATTCGGGACACGCTATGTCTGATTTCTTCAATGTCGTCGCAACTGCTATAATTCATTAACTGCCGTTAGACTGTTGGAGGGTAGAATGGACTTTTCAGGATAATTTGAACAAAATCTTAAACCCAGCCCGAGCCCTGCTTCAAACCTGAGAAATTGAAATTGATAACCCTAACTCGTCGTTCTCCTTCCAACGGAATTAGAAGGAAAAAAACGAAACAGAAACTCCTTGCGTCTTATCCTCTTCCATTTTCGGGGTTTTATCTGCGGTGACTGTTGTTCTTTATCCTCAAGACAGGTACAAAAATCGTTAAGAGATTTGAAATTGCGACAAGGGCATTCAGGCTGCAGCCAAGTCTTCTTCTTCATCACCATTTGGTAACAAAGAGTCAAAGGGAATTTAGAAAGTGGTTCCTGTATCTCCAGAACTGAGCAAGTTCATTGGAGCCGACGAAGTATCTCGTTCTAGCTGTCAAGAAAGTCTGGCAACATATCTGACTCTACAACCTCCAGGTATTTCTTTGTTTACTCTGTTGTATCCACACTCCAGTTTCTGGCTTTCTCAAATATTTTGGGCTGTTTCTTGCTCCTGATTACCAATTAGCATTAGCTTAACTTGTGATGATTCCTTGTTTCATTTTCATTGCTGTTTATTGTTTTTATTTCCTCGTTTTATATGACTTACTTTTGCTTGCTTTGGGGAAGAAAATTAATACTTGGTTGACTAATGAATTAATAATTACACTTTATCCCATTTAGTTGATTCTTGCTGAGATCTGTTGGGATATTAATAAGGTAAAACACCTGGGATATTAATTTGGTCGTTAAATTTTATTTTCGCTTTTCTCTTTGTTCATCGATGTTTGGTAAAACAAGTTCTTCAGCTTCTGTGGTTAAGGCTATTGTCTACAACGTCTTTCAAAGCAGTTATATACACTGATCTGCAGTGACGGAGCTACAGTTCTTGTTGAACAATAACAATATATTCAAGACATTTTAATAGAAAATTCATAAATATTTTTTATAAATTAATAATTACTAAGAGGATATATTTTTATGTTTTTTAAAATTGTATTTTTTTACTATTGATTTAATTACTTAAATTAGCACTATTTTATTTTAATTATTATGCTGTATCTTTTACACCAAACAAATCTTTTTAAAAAATTAAGTTGAATTCTGCAAGAGATAAATTTGATATCAATTTTTACCGTTTAAACATGTTCTACAAAATAAAGCACATAAAATGCAATTAAAATATTTCACTAAGATATGAATATAAAAAATGAAATTTAATCTAAAAACAATTAAATTAACAAATTTATATATGATTTTTTTTTATATAAAATAAAATGATAAAACAAAAATTTTTAAGTGAAAAAAGTAATGAGAATTTAGTTTTAAAGAGTTAGAAAAAAAAATATTTAACATGGGTATACCATTTCTGGTCTTGTTATTTGCTAATCATGTGTTGTCGTTAGGTTTTCGTTTTTACGTTATCATAAGTTCCATGTGCATTTCTTAAAAAAAAAAAAAAAGGGAAAAAAAAAGTTCCCTTTGCATGACATGGCTAAGGTGCTTTTTTAGAATCCTGTAAACAAGAGGGAGATTGTATGCGATGAGAACTTGAAGACTATAATCAATGGGCAAAACAAGGTTGGGATCCTGGGGATTTCCAAATTGATTTACCAGCATTTTGCGGGATCTGCTTGATGTGTGGCTGTTTCTTTTAATCCCTTTTCATGTAGATTTAGTGAATGTGTACCAAACCCTTTGTTAGCTTTTGTTACCTTAACCTCATTGGTGTATACCGATGGATCTGTAATAGTAATTTAGTAAATGTGTAACAAACCCTGTGTTTACTTATTTATCAGGAAATTATGTCAAAAGTGTTTGGCAGGTGTTCTAAGACATCTATTTGGTGGGCTAGCTATGAAGTTCATATGATTTGATAAAAAAAAAAAAAGGATTTTCACTTTGATCTGTTTCTATTTGTTTCTGATACACTCATTTATATGGTGATTGTTTTGTATTTACTGTGAATATTGGGGAGGAGATAATTGTCACCTTACATTGTGAAGGGCAAACTTGTAATTGCACCAATTAACTCTAACAGACATAACGGCAGTGACGAAAGTGAAAGAAATCAGCTATAGTGTGTACTTAATTGATAAAGCACAAAACCTCGGGGATGAATTAGACGATGACCCAATAAAAATCGGGGGATATAAGGTCGTACGAAAGGCAAAGCCCTCGAAGCAATGAGGCCGTTTAACTTTGCCTGTGCGTTTTCCTCACGTACTACAGAAATGGTTTTCTCATTTGTGATCGTCTGATTTGTCAGTTATTATTTTTCTCGCATATGTATGTTGTTTAGTAAATAGTTTTTCACTTCAGAGTTTCCAGATTCTTGATGTAAGCGTAGGATATCCTCCAGGCCCTAAGAAAATCATCATTTACCTGTTGGTGAGGCAGCACAACAGTCGGAGGCGTGGAAAAGCTTATCATGGACCCCTCCATAATGAAGCTCCTCGAAGAAGATGAGGTTGCATCTATTTTCGTCTCTTCATTAATTATTTCAGATCACCTAAATTTTGATTTTGTAAATTTTTATTTATTCTTTGGGTTTTTAAAATTGACGCAGGACGAATCTATGCATTCGGGAGCGGACGTGGAGGCATTCCAGGCTGCCTTAAATCGGGATATAGGGGGCGATGCGTCCATTTCTCAGCCGAATGGCTCAGATTCGGGTAATAGATTGACCTAGTTTGATTATTGATTTTATTTTATTTTCTATTTTTTGTGCTACGCAGTTTTACTTGATACTAGGGATAAAATTCTCTGTCCAAAATTAGGTGGTTTTATGGGGTTCTGCAGCTATTAACCATTATATGCTGAACTTCTTGTCCACTTAGAAGTAGTGAGAAACTAAATTTTTAATAAAATTTCAATCTGGAAGTGAAATTGGATATTTATTGTGACCATGCAAAGTCGCTGGGTACGTTGTTTAATTGCTTAACTGATTATTTTTGGGAGCAGGAACTAGATTTCTGGATAAGATGCCGTACTGCTGCTTTTGTTGTCAATATTTGTAGAAGTTTTTGTACAGGATGGCACAGCTGGAGTTAGATTATTATTATTACAGCAATAGTACTAATTGATCTTTTTTTTTAAATGTTTTAAGATAAAGAGTGATTGCTGAGCATGTTCTCCCTCCCTTTTCTGCTCTCTCCCCTAGCGAGGTTCCTTTTGGTAGAGTTTTTACTCTGAAGCCTGATTGATAATTCTGCAAGCATAGATTTGCAAGTGGATGTTTCGTTTCCATGAAAGTTAATTTTGTAGCATTTCAGCATTCTTTGCTTTGTCTTGATTGTAACTTTTAAATTCCTTTTTATTGAAAGGAAAATTATATAATATGCAATCCAGATGTTGGCTTTCTTTATGCTCACTTGATTTGCTTCTCTATGCCACTTTTTGGGTCTATGATGTCTGCAACTGGAAATTACAACAGCTTTGGTTCAAGGAAAAGATGGAAACAATAACTCCAGTCATCTAATGACTCAGTGGCAAAATGCTAGCCTAGATGAGAATAAAAACTTTCATAGCCAACAAGGACTAGAAAGTGCACGGCAGCAAGAGCAACATTCACAGCAGATGGAGCTGCCACAACATGGATCTGTTGCCGATAATCAGTCACAGCAGAGTGACAGCTCAGCCTCGGAGGAACACAATAGCCATACTTTACAACAGAAAAAATCCCAAAATGATCGTCAAGAAGGGAAGATAGAAGATCCAATTCCTACCCAGATTCCTCAAACGACTGGGATCCATATTTCTGAAAAGAATCCTGTCCCTGCACGTGAGCAACTGAGAATGCAAAACCAAGCTGGTGAGTCTCAATATCCAAAAATGCAAAATCAGCAGACTATAGGCGCAGAGCAAGCTAGTAACCCTATGAATCGTGGTAAACAAGTACCATTTGCCTTGTTGCTTCCTGCCTTAGTGCCGCATCTTGATAAAGATAGAGCTATGCAGCTTCATACTCTATATGGTAAACTGAAGGTCGGTGTCCAACACAAATTTATTTAAGTATTCTGTTTTTCTTGTATGCAGTGGGCCAGTTGTCTCATGTGTTCTGATTTCTCTGTTGCTTTTAGAAAAATGAAATTGTTAAAGATGTGTTTGTCAGACACATGCGGGATATTGTAGGTGACCAGAAGCTCAGATTGGCAGTAAATAAAATGCAATCACAGGTAACAGTTGAATCGGTTTATTTAATCATAATGAACATTGTAATCTCTTGGTTGATTGCATGTTAAGGTCAAGTAAAACTAGTGTGTCCCAAATTTGCAGATGGGTGCCAATCAGTTCCAGTTACAATCCCAAGCTTCGACACGGCAACAGCAGTCAAAGGTTTCATCTGTTAGTGTTGGTGCAACACAGTTTAGTGATGCCCGCTCATTTGTGCAGCAGAATCAGAAGGGCGCCAGTTCTTCTACTGATACAGCTTATGTCCCGCCTGCATCAGTACAAATGCAGGTTGGTTCGAACCATCCAATTAAAGAAAACAGTGATCAAAAATCTCGAGAGCTAGAACATCAGTCAGGTTCTCATGGAATACATGCAAGCCAAATGCCTTCCTCCACTCCGAGTACTGTCAATCAAGAAAGAGAACGCTCTTCTGTTTCTGTACAAGGATTTAGCAAACAGCAGCAACAACATTTGCACTTTCCACAAACTTCCTTTTCGATGTATGGAAGTAGTGGTGGCAATTACCGTCCATACTCGGGGGCAAATTTCACTCCTTCAGGATCATCTCTGAAATCACATCCTCATGATCCACAAATGAGGCAAATTACACATCATCAAAGCATGGGATCAACTCCGTCAGGTGGGGCAAGCCAACCCACGAACATGATAAGTGTGCCCAAGTTTGATAGGCAGAATTCTATTAATGATCCAGGTAAAGTGCAAGGTGGTTCAGTTTCTCACTTTGCGAACAATTCAACATTGCAACAGAATTCAGTTCCATGGCAAGTATCAGCAAGTAAAGAGCAGAGTTCTGGACCTTTGTCATCAGTGACATATGTAAAGCCAGAACCGGTTGATCAGTTTACTGACCAGCGGACTAAGTTGCTTTCGTCGACCCCACAGGGATTGTCTGCTGCACAGGTTGAACAGGGAAATACAATTTCAGGAACTTTGAAGGATGATGCATTTGAGAGGCAGTCTCCCAGAATGAGTTTTTCCACATCTAATAGTATTGTGCCATCAAATTCAGTTTCTGCTTCCCCAACAATGCAGCTGGATCCTAATGTCCTGGTAAGATACTCCTAATTATTATGTTCTAATATTTGATTTGGTTTTGCAAGGTCTTAGCCTGTACTCTTCCTGTATTTTTACTGTTGTGTTTCAACCTCCGAAAATCATTGCTTTATTTGATAAGCTAATCATAGAGTTACATGCAGTAAACTTTTACTGTGTTTGGGGTAATGCTTTTGTTCATTATCTTGAGCATTTCATGTTCAAGTGATAACGTAAAAAAATGGGTCATTTGCATTTGGAATCTAGTTAAGTGAGGAGATTTTATAAGCAGTATAAAGCTATTTATTTCAAGGTTTACAATGGCCTGGCAACTGTTTGCAATAATAAAGATGTGATGTGATATGACATTCTTGGAATTTCACAAGTTGTATCAAATGATGTTAATACCATCGTTTTAGGCACAATGGCTTATATATTGCAGTTGAAGTGATACATGATATGCTTTCTCCTTGTATTATCAGTTGAGCTCTCGGATTCCTTCTGTGACTTCTCCAGCTGGAGTTAATGCAAGAACACCTCCAAAGAAGCCTGCTGTTGGCCAGAAGAAACCACTTGAGCCACCTAGTTCTTCACCGCCTCTGCCGAGGTAAATAAATTTTTTTGCTGCATAACATCATGCAAATGATTTGATTGTTTGGTTAAAAATGAATTTATTTACCTCAATATAAGATATTCCATCGGTCTTATGGACATTCATACAGTAAGAAGCAAAAGGTATCCGGGGCCTTTTCGGATCAGAGCATTGAACAACTAAATGATGTTACTGCTGTCAGTGGAGTTAATCTAAGGGTATGGTTTTTTGTGATCATCACCTAGCCTGTAAACTAAAATTTAGATAATTAAGCGGTGAATGGCGCAAACTATTTAAATTGAAATGGAGAAGTTCTTGTCCATCTTACATTCTGCTCTTAAATAGGAAGAAGAAGAGCAATTGTTTTCTGGGCCCAAGGAGGACAGTCGAGTTTCAGAAGCATCTCGAAGGGTTGTGCAAGAAGAAGAAGAAAGACTGATTTTGCAGAAAACTCCCTTGCAGAAAAAATTGGCTGAGATCAGTAAGTATTCTGTATATTTCTATTTCAAGTAGATGGTCTGTAACTTCATATATCCATGAACTTGTGCTCACATAAGCAAACTAATTTGTTTTTGTTTGGCAGTAGCCAAATGTGGTTTAAAGAATGTGAGCAATGATGTGGAGCGATGCCTTTCCTTGGTAAAATGCTAGCTCCTTGGTACTTTTTGTAACTATATTCTTTGCATGTATACTCATATAGCTGAATGTTTAGTGTGTCGAGGAGAGGATGCGCACATTATTGCGTGACCTAATCAGATTGTCAAAGCAGGTCAGCCTTTCATTTTTATTTTGGCTGGCTTTTATTAATTCCTAATCTGTTTTTTCTGATTCAAACACATCTGTATAGCGGGCTGATGCAGAGAAAACTAGACATCGGACTGTTATTACCTCAGACATTCGGCAACAAATTATGCTTATGAACCAGAAAGCAAGGGAAGAATGGGATAAGAAGCAGGCTGAGGCAGAAAAGCTCCGAAAACTTAGTGAAGTGAGTGCTCTTGCAGAAATTATGTACATAGTAGTTAAGCTAATCAGTGCACATAGACTCACAAATACGCATGTGTCGAGAAACACATACTCGTACACTCATATATACACACACATCCATGGGTGATATTATTATCGTTTTGTCGGACTTATATGTATAGAATATTCTTAAATGCAGCCTGAGGATGTTAATGGAGCTGATGGTGATAAGGAGAAAGATGATGGACGTGCAAAGGCAGTGAAGGTATCAAGGATTATCATTTTGCAAGGCATTGCATTGTCATACAAATGAAGTTCTTTCTATATATAACTTGATGCTTGGCTTGCAGGCAAACAAGGAGGAGGATGACAAAATGAGGGCCACAGCTGCCAATGTTGCTGCTCGTGCTGCTGTAGGGGGAGATGATATGTTGTCGAAATGGCAACTTATGGCTGAGCAAGCCCGGCAGAAACGCGAGGTAGGAATGGATGCAGCATCTGGTATTCAGGCAGGAAAAGACGCCAATCGCAAACCTGTATCAGTATCTGGAAGGAATATGAAGGATAACGAAGAAACAGAGAAAAGAAACCAAGCAGCTTCTATTGCCTCTGGTAAGTGTGATACGAATTTAAGACAAGTCTTTGCAGAAGTCTATAGATGGTTATTTAATTGGCCTGTCTGGTTTACATATGAAGACCATTATAGTCCATGCTAAAATGAGGCACACATATAAGATTTGACCCCAACCCCAATACTTAGTGACTTTGCTTAAAATTCTCCATGGAACTCATTGTCACATGTATGGCATTTTTGTTCCCAATTCAACCAACAACAACAATGCCCAACTATATGGCTTGCTTTTAATTATCATTTTTACTGGATTATGGGGCATCTTTGAAGAAAATTTGTACGTGTTATTGTATTATATCATGGCCGCTTGATTATAGTTGTTTCAGCTTACACCCTACTTCCTTTCAACAGGTACTACTAGAAAATTTGGAAGGAACCAAATTATAGTGCCTCAAACCAAGGTGGCTCGTGTTATTTCTATTAAGGATGTGATTGCCATCTTGGAAAGGGAACCCCAGATGTCTAAGTCGACTTTGGTTTATCTTTTGTATGAGAAAATCCGTTCTGATGCTGTGGTTGAATGATACACCTTCTGCCTTCAGTGTGGTGGCTCGTAGCCTTATTATTCAGGACTTGTTTGCCGACCTGTGTATTTGGTACAAGAAAACTGCAATTGACCCTACAGCTACTCCATTTTTACAGCGAGATACAGATTGAGTGAATGTCTGTTCATACAGGCTTGGAACCAACTGGTTATGGATAGAAATGAAACCTACATTTCAATTTGGGTGATTCTGTCCTTGTTCAGTTGTTCCTAACAAATTGTGTACAGTAAATTTTTATTGCAAACCAAGAACTATGAAGTGCAGTGGATGTTTGTGAAATGCAATATTCTAGTTATTTAAGTAGAGCTAATGTATTAGATTTTCTCAAGTAATTTAGGCGATTCGTCAATTTGGGAGTGTTAATTTGTGGTCTTCTTTTCCCTCCCATGTTTGCAGATTATTCTATTTATAAATGGTTCAATGGAATCAAATACAACTATAACAAGTGATTTTACAATTGGGTATTTCCAGGTTGCTCATAAATTTAATTAATACGTACAATCTTCGGACAACCTCAAATATCAAATCAATTAAAATTGTTAATTTGAACAAAAATTTTGATAGTATGTACATACTGTTCTACCACATTATTAAATTAATTAAAACACTTTAACCTCTGAAAATATAATTAGATTGGACATGGTTTATGCGACAAATATATTTGACATACGTTCCTTTCAATTGAGAAAATAAATAAATAAACAGGCACTACGCGTAAAAGGGGGAGCGTTCGGTGTTATTTGAGTTGAGTTTGAAGGGGACCGAGACCGGCCACCCAAGGATTAATCTTCTATGTATTAAAACAACGTCGACAACAAATGTAATTGTAACCATCAAGGTCAATTAACTCGTGGTCAGCCGACCCATGTCAACGGCTCGAGTCTACACCGACGTCAACGTTCATCGTCCGAAAGATTACTGGGATTACGAGTCTCTCACCGTTCAGTGGGGGTAAACCTTTCTTTTCTCATTGTCAACTCTAATTTCCTTAAATACCTTTTACCTTCATTGCGGGATCTAGGGCTTTGAAATGGTATTGTCAGTTTATGTAAGACAAGGTTGGTCAATTTGACTGAACTACTTTAGTAGCTGTATTTTCCCGTTGGTATTTCTTATGTTATGAATTGTTCTATTTATTACGCTTGTTTAAAAGTGTCTTTTACTGCGAATTCTAAATCTGTACGGCAACTTTAATAGAAAATCTTGTTTTCATCTTTTATGCAAGTAGAATGTTTGGCTCGCATGAATTCTTGGGAAATGGTGTTGCCCAGTTTAACACGGTTTCGTTTCCTCTTTTTTGCTCAGTGATCAAGATGACTATGAAGTTGTTCGAAAAGTTGGAAGGGGAAAATACAGTGAGGTTTTTGAAGGAATCAATGTCTCTAACAATGAAAAATGTATCATCAAGATCCTTAAACCTGTGAAGAAAAAGAAGGTGATTTCTTGTTCATACTTTGTACATTAGGATATTCATGGTACCTTGTACATTCAGTGCATTGATTGTCATACCTATAGATGGCATGACCATGTTAGATATTTTTTAGAGAAGATGTTAGCACATCATTAAATAATTTCCATGCCAATGCTTCAGAATGATGGAGTGAGCTGCGAACCTGATCCTGTGATTAGTAATTAAGATAGGCATCAACAATGCAACTGGACTTACCTGTCATGATTGCTGTCATCTTTTTCTGCTTACTGATATTTATCGTTTTTGTTAACTGCATGTCTAACTTGCTGAGGCAAATCCTCTTTGTCTTGGTTTCTATAATAGCATGTCTGCTGATATATTCCTTTCATGCGTGTATAATCACTTTCCTTTCCCATTAATCAAGCTTTAAACAATTTTAAAATTTTCTTAATGCTGCTCCCTCACAAAAAAGTGCCTGTTTTTATTTTGTAACTTCTTCGTAGCGTCATAAAGCTACTTTTAATGGTTGAGCGTCATACTGTTTCTGTAATTGAGTGGTGATACTTTGCTTTCTATTGTTTGCACATTTATATAGTAATTTTAATTGGTGCTGATGCAGATTAAAAGGGAGATAAAAATACTGCAGAATCTCTGTGGAGGCCCAAATATTGTAAAGCTACTTGATATTGTCCGAGATCAGTACTCAAAGACTCCTAGCTTGATATTCGAATTTGTGAATAGTACAGATTTTAAAATCTTATATCCCACACTGATGGCTAATGACATATGCTTCTATATATACGAACTTCTCAAGGTTATGGCATTTGATCTTTTTCCAAAATTCTTTCTTGAGACTGCTTTACTTTTTTTTTTTTTTTTCCATTTATTTACTTGTAGCTCGGTGCTTGCTGTAAAGTTATGCAGAGAATGCTATTTGTTGATTTAAGAAAACTTTGATACAACAAAGTTTAATTTAAAATTTTATTTGACTGAAAATGTGGAAAACATAACAGAGTTCTTTCCCACGGAATGGGCATGGACATTGTTTTCACTTAATCAGTATACCATATAACCTAAGTATTAGTATGCTAGGTGTCCTCATCATGAATTATTTTTAACCCAATGTTTTCCTGCTATAGTGGGTAGTTTGCACCATGTTATGATAAGGTAGGTACCTGCAACCATATTTATGATCTTTAAATTGTTGAATAGCATAAAATAGTACTGCAGATATGATATGATAGAAGTTAACTGGTTGATAGATGATAGATTCTCTTTTTCGTGTGTGCACACATGTGCAGGTGCTTGTATGTGTGTGAAAGTCCTTTTCTTTGTGCATATGAGCCTTACAGAACAGTGATGTGCTCATTCTTGATTTGATTATTGTCAAAATCAATGCAGTTAAGGATCTGACATAGCGTAACAAACTATTATGTGCTTCAATGAATTTATCTCTCTCTCAAAACATATATTAACAAATCTCCTAGTTAAACTGTTGATTGTTATGTTTTGTTCAATGCAGTTAAGGATCTGAAATAGCGTAACTATCTATTATGAGCTTCAATGAATTTACCTCTCTCAAAACATTTATTGACAAATCTCCTAGTTGTTGATTGTTCTGTTTTGTTTCTCACTCTCTCTCTTTCTTTGGTTTCTGGTTTAGGGAATAGAATGGTTATCTCAATTCTATAGAGCATGTATTTGAAATGCTGGTTATTTTTATGAATGGGAGGCATGTTTCAGCGCCGTAAATAAAATTTTATATGGAATTTGTGATTTCAGGCACTAGATTACTGCCATTCCCAAGGCATAATGCATAGGGATGTGAAACCTCACAATGTCATGATTGACCGTGAGCAGCGAAAACTTCGCTTGATTGACTGGGGTCTAGCAGAATTCTACCATCCTGGCAAAGAATATAATGTTCGAGTGGCTTCAAGGTATCCATGATTAACATAAACTTTTAAATCTTAATCAACCAATATTTCTTTAATTTAAAATTAGTATCATAATGAAGAAAACTTCTTACATATAATTTTGTGGAACGTGATTATATTGCACTGAAGGTACAAATGTAGGGTAAGGTGATGCCAGAGAAATACTTCTTTACTTTTGCATTCTTCATTCATTTGCTGGATTTTGTTTTTATAAATTAATCTGTTTTACAGGTACTTTAAGGGGCCTGAACTTCTTGTTGATTTGCAAGACTATGACTATTCATTGGATATGTGGAGCCTAGGCTGTATGTTTGCGGGAATGGTGAGTATTATGCCTAAACTGTCTTTTCCATACAGTTTATTTTAGTTAGTTTTCCTTTTTAATCATGAAAATGTCAAACAAGTTTTTTCTCCTGGCAGATTTTTCGCAAGGAACCATTCTTTTATGGCCATGACAATCAAGATCAGCTGGTCAAAATTGCAAAGGTAATTCTAAATTTTAAGTTAGTTGAAATACTCCTACAGTTCTAAGCAATCTATTAGACTGTTTCCTATGGAGACATATAGCACGAGTGCCTATATTATTGGTGTATCTCATTTCAGATGTGTGCCCTTTTCAGGTTCTTGGAACTGATGAATTAAATGCATACTTGGACAAATATGACTTAGAGCTTGATCCCCAGCTTGAAGCTCTAGTTGGAAGGTATACCTCACTCAGCTATGATACTTTTCCTCCATTAGCCCAATGCTAGATCATGATATATCTTAGACTACATGAACAAAGAATGAGATCTAGGTATGACCCTTTTGTCATTGTCATTTGGTAAGAAGGCACTTGTAGGGTAACACAAAAGTCTTGTGTTTGAATATTATTGCTGACAGAAACAGGTTATGGCCTATGCCTGTAACATGGTGTTGCAGTTCTGCTGAACTAGTTATACTATAATATCTTACCCTTTCTTTCCAGATAGCCCCACTTTTTAGTGATAAATTTAAGTAAAAGTAGGATTTTCTGCTCCAGGATGCTCACTTATTCTATCTACTTGTGTTTAATTCCAATTGCAGGCATAGCAAGAAGTCATGGTCCAGATTCATTAATTCAGATAATCAGCATCTAGTTTCTCTGGAGGTCATTTGCATTTTATGTTTTTATTTTGTTCTTTAAATGATCAACATTTGGTTTTGGCTTATTTAAATTTCTTCTCAGAATTGTTTATTAACTTGAGAATACTTTGTGTAATGTACAGGCCATTGATTTTCTTGATAAGCTTCTCCGTTATGATCACCAGGACAGGCTTACAGCCAGAGAGGCAATGGTAAGTTTTATAGATTTAAGAATTATTAATAGGTAACCAAAATTTCAGTGATGAGAAATTGCATCTTCTTCCCAGCAAAGGAAAATAAACGAATTATGCCCCCTTTACTTATTGAAGCTGTGATCCTGAAAGTATGTTGAACCATAAGCTTCATTCATCTTGTGTTATTGGAAATTTTCATATATATTAGCTCACATTTTAGATGATAGCATGAAATTTAGAGTTGAAGATAAAAATTTCAAGTAGCTCCCTATAGGTTCTATGAACTATGAACTAATGGTTTCTAAACATTGGCCTTCTTTTGGGCGTTGCATCTTATGGCATTTTTCTTTACATTAATCGTTCATGGACCACAATTGTCTGATTTTACCGACCTCTCTGAATCATTTTTGGTTTCAGGCTCATCCTTACTTCTACCAAGTGAGAACTGCTGAACATAACAGAATTCGCTTGCAATAACTCCAAATTCTGTCCTTTATTGGGTATCCGTGTACCTTCATCGGAATGCAGTGTTTGGGTGTTGCGAACCAGTCGTAATTATAATCTGTAGTCCAGAGTCACGTCCATATATCTTGTAAGCCGTTATGCTCCAAAAATCTCCCGACATTGTACTTCTCAGTCACTAATTTTCAAGCCATATTCTCTTTCTTTCTTTTTTTTTTTTTTTACTCTCATTATTTTTTTTGGTCCTGTATATTGTTAGTGCTAGTGTGTTTCTGTTATCCTGGTATTATTTAGGTAATTAATACAAAATTACAGATAATAACTCAACTCTTTTGATTGTGACCATTTAGATGCCTTGCTCCACGCTGCTACTACTGACACAGTTTGGCCTAGGTTGTGCAGTTCTTTTCATTGTGTTAGCCTGGTTTAAACTGTATTAACACTCAAGGCAGGTAAAATCCAACACTCGACCATGGGCAATCTAAGCTTTTGTGATCTGATAAACTGATATGCCTGGGCAACTTCTTGTTTACATAGAATTTGTAATGCTGTTTTGGTTAACTTTTTACCTTTCTCTTTTTAATTGCAGCTCTAAAATCAACAGTAAAGAAATGTCATCCTAAGAATCATTTAATAGAAGATGTTTGGTTATGGGTGCAACTTCAATCAGTTAGCCTCAAATAAGAAATGAGTAACTGCTCGACAACATGCCAATATATATATAATTCCAAGCCCACAAACAGAGAATTATTAGTATCCATGAGACTTGAAGGATTTCTCCCAAAATCTTTCAGATTTAATAACAATATACTGAGGCGTTAAATCCATTTCCAGATATTTTTCCCCTCCGTACTGTTTCATTTCTTAAGATGGGCGAAACATTTGAGTACATCAGATTTGGGGTGTTTAGCTTCCGCATGTTCCCTGCACTTCACCTCTGACGTAGTGCAAATGAATGTCTACATGCATACCTTGCACTGCAATCAACATTGCCGGCGCATCATAGATAGAATCAAAACTGATCAATTATCAGCAAGGAATTCTCACTGAATGCATAATCACTTGTAAAAATCTGAACGTCAACAATAAAATCTTAGTCCCAAACATCACTAGATCGTGAAGAAAATACTTAGAAATATTTTAGGACGGGTCAATGAGATCTGTGAGTCATCAGGTGAGAAAATATATAGACCAATATTACGTTTGGTTGACAAAATGAGCAACAACAATCACAACCAGTCTTCTTATCCATTATTTTGGAGCCAAATAATTAAAAGCAATTTTTTATTTCAAATTTACATTGCCTCGATAGATTAGGAGAAACCATTGACTCATTTTGAAGATCACCCCATCGTTGCCGACCACTACAAGTTTTGAGTATTTTAGAGTCCAATGAAGAACTTTGAAGCTCCATATCTTTTTACACCCAAAGATGCACATAGCTACCGATCACACATACATACTATATTTGCAGTTTGATTCCTTTGAATCATGGAGTTTGCAAGTAGATAAAAGGCAACTGTTGTAAGCAAGCAATTAAAAAAATGGTGAATCCCTTTACTCGAAGTATACTAAATAAAAATTCAGCTTCAATCTTAACTTGACATGACAATGAAAGTAGGGTAACCACGAAAAGGCAGATAACATTCGAATATGAGCATCAGCAATAATCATCTAGTTGTAAAAAACGGTAGGTAAAGTTAAAGTTACAAAAAATAGATGATGGTAACAAAATCAAAGCCAATAACATTACCAGGAAGGTCATGGCTTTCTTGTTAGACTCGAGCTCACTCCCTATTCAAAGATCAGATCAGACATCATTGAATTAAATTAAAAACGAACGTCATAGGTCTCAGTTATCAGGAAGTAAATTACAGAGAAAACGAGATTGATCATTATTATAAATTCACTTGTTCATTTAGGTCAAGGGAACCCAACGAAGAGAGGACAAAGTTTACCTTGGCAGCTTTCTGTTTCTCTCACGAGCCATCTTTGACTTCTGACCGTTGCCTCCTCCCATTTTCTACTTGATCTCCGGCAACAACAAATAACAGAAGCTGAGAACCTGAAATCACGAGAGGAAAGTGCCAAACTGAAGGACTTTGGTCGCTTATAGGTTTGGAACAAACCATATTAGATAGATATATGGGGAATCCCATTTAGAACAGTGCTGATTTTATTTTATTTGTATAAAATATTTAATATTTATTATATAAGGTATTAGGTTAGAAAACAAAAGAAGGTCCAAAATTAGATTAGGAGAAGATTCAAATATTTTAAAAACACGTCATATTTATAATATTTTAAGATTAAGATTAATATTAGTTATAATTTTTTCAATCAAATATTAAAATACATTATTTTAATAATTTTTAACAACTTATCTTCTAACTCAACTGGTGTTTCTCTCATTCCCTAAAACTAGAAACTCTTGCAAGACTTAATTATATAACATTAAAAATTAAAACACTGGTAATAAATTAAAACTACACTGACATTTTGGGTTGCTAAAGATTATGGTGGCTAATATTATATAGAGAATATTATAATATTTTAGATAAATTAAAATGATAATCAAATTATCATAACCAATTATTAAATCAAGCTTACTCACAAATGTACAACGTATGTACGCAAGAAAAAATATAACTTCAATTCTAATTCTAAGCTTTAGCCGACATATGTATGTGTGTGCATATAATTTTTCTGTAGTCAAATTTGCGGCAATCTCTAGTTTCGAGAAGAAGGAGAGAAAACAACAGTTAAATTAAATTAAGTTAAATCATTAATTTGTTAAAAGTTATTAAAATAATATATTTTAGTATTTGAATAATTGATATTAATCTTTATTTTAGGATATTTTAAAATATTACAAACGTTGAGTGTCAAAATGAATTAAAAAAAAATAAATTAAGAGAACATTCAAATTTGGACAAATATTTACGGTGCTTGGGACATTTCTTGATTGTGTCCTTTGATGCAGTGTACCTGCTGTACTGAATTTTGCGTAATATTGTTGCAGTTGGTAGTCCTCCGTGTTCTAAATAGGAGTCAACGAGAAATTTATTTTATGCTATTTGTATTTTATTATTGGAAATATGAAAAATACTCTTTATTATTTTAAAAAATTATAAATATTTTTTATAATAAATATCTCTTAAATTTCAAAACTGGTGATAAATATTTTTGCAATGTAATTTTATTAGTTAATTTTTTTTTTCTTTTATAGAATAATTATCATTAAACTAAATTAAAATAATTATACTATAAAAATATTAACTAAATAAATGAAACTTACCACCAATTTCAAATTTTAAAAATATTTTTATTATAAAAAAATAAAAATATCTATAATTTTTTAAAATTATATGTACTTGAGTGTTTTATAATTATTAATTATATATATATATATATGTGTGTGTGTTTAATTTACTTTTTTAAATAATATTAAATCAATTTAAAGTTTTGAACACACCAATAATGCAGGAGATAAGATAAGATACATATAGAAAAAAATGGAAATATGGCATCATGAAAATATTTTAATTAAGGAAATAAAAGTATGGTCATTAGCGTAATTTAGGATTAAGTTAGAGAAGATAAGATAAGGATTAAGGAATGTCCTTCAATTTTCAATTCTACTTGTGATATTTTCGAACAAAATCCAAATAAGATGTTAATGTTTGAAGCACACACCATAAATTATGTGGTTGTAGGGAGAGTTCTTCATAAACAAGCACCGAAAATTGGTGGACCCAATATCGGGAACCAAAAAATAATATTACCTTAGATGTTTTTAAATTTTTTTTTTCTAAATTATGTAATATTTATTAAATAAATAAAATATATTTTTATAAATTTTATAATTATTTATTATCTTATTTTATCTTCTTTTTGATAAATATCACATTAAATTAATTTAATTTATGTATTACTTTATATGTGAAAATGGGATGTTTTTTTATTACTCAAAATTTCCAAGGAAAAATCTGTCAAATTTTCCAATTTGCATTTTTCCTGGAGTTATTAGAAGGTCGTTGGGAGCGAAGAAGAAGGGCGGGCCATATATAAATTTGAAAAATGTAGAAATAGACTATACTGTAGCTAGCATAAATATTTATGCTTATATTTGAATATTGTTTTGTTATTAAATTGTAATTCTTAATAAAACTACAATAATTGCTCTTCTGTGAAGTATTTTAATTAATTTTTAAATATAAAAGAATAAATTTTTTATTTTTTACTTGAATAAAATAATAAATTTAGAATGTATCATAAATCTCGGGAGAAAGATCATGAAGTTGATAAACAGGGTACTTTATTATACTGTCAGTTGCTTTTTAATCTCTTGAAAATTTTGATAGTTTGCGATTAAAAGATAAATTTTGGATTTTAAAACAATGAACACTTGAATTTAGAGTAACTTATTCGTTACAAAAGAATTATTCTAAAAGTGTATTTTAAATAATATAATTAAAGATTTGGTTCAAGAGCCTCTGATTTATTACACTTTTTTTTTTCAACTATTGAATTAATATATATTTAATAATTGAGGTTAAATTTAATATGTGAAATTAATGCACATATAAAATCAACCATTGAAAAAATATAGCTTAATTATAAAAAAAATAGTATCACTGATTTCACCCTATTAATTAAAATAAATAATATTACGCTTTTTGGATAAGTATTAGGGATTTGTTAAACAGTACGCTTAGAACATTTGTTAAAAATATTATATTTATTATTTATAGTAATTTTTTGTATTTAATATAATAATTAATGAATACTTCTTATGAATTAAAAATTATAATTTATTAAATATGATAATCTTAACAAGTGCTCTAAAAGTATTATTTAATAAAACCTTTAGTATTATTAAACTTAAAATTATAATAATGTAATATTAAAAATTTTTATAAAACCTTTTAACAAATTAATTTGGTGATATAGTATAATTGGGACATAATTAATCAATAATATTATTTATTTAAAATTTTTTATTTTAAAATAAAACCTAATTGATGACATTTGAGTTAACATATTTTATTAGATGATAAATTATTATAAATTTTAAAATTATTTAGTGTATTTTTTTATTATTTAATAAATTTATGTTATTTTATTTAAGATTCATATTAGAATAAAATTTTTAGATAAGTACCGTTCCTTTAATTAAATTAACGAATGCCTGGATTGTGGGGTTGTGGTTTGCTCTAGTTTGAAATTACGAATTCGTTCAATTTGTTGGGATCAATTGATACGAATCCAGACAAACAAGCACGCGGAATAATGTGGTCATGGTACAAGGGAACTTGCATGCGGAAATGGATAGAGTACTTGGACGATATTCTCTTTCACTGAACTACGAACTGGAGAATGGCAACAAAGCCTATAGCAGGCCCAGGTCGATTTTCCAACGGTATAAATAAGGCCACCACACCAAGCGCCAACACGGACTAACTCGTAATTGGATTTAACTCGTTTAAAATGCAGGTTGATAGAGGAAGTACAACCCGATGAATCATAAATGCAAATATTATACCAAAAAATAGAGATCTCTTGTCTATGGTAGCATGGAAATCATTACATTTTGATGCGCGAAGGGCAACGTGTTGGTCTTTGGCTAGAAAATATTTGGGTTGACTTCGAAGACAATACAACAATATATGAATGGCCTTCTTTTTTCAAGAACTTGCAAACACAATAAAATTTAGAGTGATGTTAGCTACCCAGTAAAATAACTCTGATACGAATGATAAGATAACAGAAGATAAGAAAAAAAAAATAACAACTTTCAAAAAATATGTAAGAGTGGAGGTGAAGATGATGATGAATAATTATTGTTAAAAAAGAATGGAGGCTAATACCCTTGCATTGAACTTCCCTACTTTTTTTTTAAAGAAGTGATTGTTGTGTTTTATAAATTTTCTCACGTAGGTTCTCAAAGAATAAGAAATGATGGGTGGCACATGGCAGGAAACTGATGTGTGCTATTGGGTGACTTGTTAAGTTATAAGGTTGGTTAACTGCTAAGAAATTATTATACTGTGTCTTTACTGTTGAATAGCTTTCGCGCAATTAGTGATTTGAAGATAACTGAGCCATACAAATGCTGAGAAGTAATAAATTTGCTGTGCTTAACATGTGCCCTCTACCATCGTATTTCTATTTTTAGTGTTGCCAACTTATAGTTGCTGAAAATGAATTAGGGAAAAAAGTTTTTAGCTTAGTGAAAATAACTTTGACACTCTTTTCAAGTGTACCTCTAGACACTGTTAAAAGTTTTATTTTAAAAAATAGTGCATAAAATTTTTAATAATAAATCAATGTAATTTATATTAATAAGGCTCTAATTTAAAAAGCGCGATTGAGTTAAAATTAAAGTGACGATGCGGATGAGCATTTTTTAAATTAGGGCTTTCACCTAATTTTTTTAACCACATGATCAAGAACTGAATTTTGTCTTATAATAATTGTCACTTTTCTTCCCCAAACAATCCTTATCTAACTTCACAAACCCAGTGCACCAGACACCAGACACCTGTCGCAGCCACCATCGGCATCATCAAATTGTATCAAGAAAATGCGATGGCTAGGCTTTATCCCTTGCAAAACTTCGTATGTGGACTGAGACAGGCACGAAACTTTCAATTGTTTTTGCCCTCTTTTAAGGCTTTTTTATCTGAAAAAAAAAGTTTGAGATTGACTAAACGGACATAAGCTAAAATTCCAAACCATTAACCATCCCCTGTTACCCAAACTGAAAGCAAATATTGAATCACTCAATTCCTTGCATGTACCCAAACGAAAAGCTAAGAATTGGTTCAACATTACCCTCCAATTCTCCATGATGTTACTGCTGGTTTATAACTCAACTTATTTCATAAATTTTTTTTCAATACACTGGAATTAAAAAAAGAAAAAAACTACGGCGGCGAGTTATGAAACACGTGAGCTGAAAGGGACAGTCAATTTTCTACATGCTGACAGTTATCACTTGGCACCCGGGATAACCGAGAACGTAAACCGTAGTCGCTTCGTCAGCTACACATTTTCACAAACGCCTTGCCAGCCATCTGGGGCCCGCGCGTGTCCAATAAATTCGACGAAAGCGGTCCAAAGCTAACGCAGAATATGCTTTGCCCTTCTATACAAATATCCTTTCCCCCTTCGTTTCCGTCTCCCCTGATTTTTATCATTTCATTTACTTGGATCATATTATTTAGTGATCATTTCTCTGTCTATGTCTATTTATATGTTGGACGCATCATTCATCACTTTCTAATCTTATCATCGTATCCATCGTTACGTCGTCGTCTTCTTTCTTTTGCCTTTTTTAAATCTAGTTCTCTTCTCGAGATCCTTCATTTCTCTCTTACACCTCAGTCAATATGGACCTTGTTGAAGAGTTGGTTTTAACTGCTCTGATTGCTTTGGTGTTTTCTTATGTTGTTGCTAAGCTTGTTTCTTTCGCTACGTCTGGGGGTGATTCTGCCTCTGTTGAGGGGATGAAAGACGTTGATGAAGATGTTATTATGGATGAACTGCTAGTTGGGGAGAAAATGAATGTTGGGGTTTCTGAAAGCCAAACAAAAGTCGTGTTTGTTGAAGAAACTGTGGGGAAAGTCAATAATTTTGAAGAAAAGTTGCATCAGGTTCAGGAAATTATGGGGCCAATATCTCGTGATCAGGATATCGAGACTGAATTGATGGGACTGAGAGAAGTTTCATCTGATGGAGGGATTGCGGAGAAGGAAAAGGAAGCAAATACAGGGGATGATTTGGTTAAAGAAACGTACGAGGATAAAGATGCTGAAGAGACTGTCATTGAATCGGTTATAAACAATGATATGGACAAAGAGTCAAAGGAAGGTTTGATGAGCGATGACGATGAGTGGGAAGGAATAGAAAAGAGTGAATTGGAGAAGGTTTTTGGGGACGCTGAGAAGTTTGTGCGTTCTGGGGTGAAGGATGATTTTTTGAGTGATGTTCAGATGGAGTTGTATGCTCTTCACAAGGTTGCTACTGAAGGACCTTGCCGTGAGTCCCAGCCCTTGGCTTGCATGCTCTCTGCTCGTTCCAAATGGTATCAAACTTTCCTATTCTAAAAGGTTTCTTTTGTTTTCTAGTTTCTGTTTTATGATGCGCGTGAGTGACTGGGAGTGATGAATACATAAAGAATAAATAAGGAAAAACCAAACAGAGAAAGAATTTTGCAAATCTTGAATTTTTTGTGTCTATAACCTTTGTAATAGGCGGTGGAGGTTGCGAACATAAAATTGGTATGTTAATATGTTAAGCTTATGAAGTCGGTACAATGTGGTAGTTGAGAATGCACTTACATAATTAATTGGCTAGCTTCTGGAAGTTCTTATCCCACTCATAGTTTTTTGGACATCCCTCTCTGACACGTTTTAACTCGTTAGATATATGCAAAATCCAAGGTGGTTAACAGCAAATTTGATAGCCCATGCCTTCCTGCGAGACCATCTAGAGTTCCTTAACAGCACAAATTTAGATTGACCCGAAGTGACTTGTATTATTAATTACCAGAGGCGTTTGTTAAACATAGAAAGAACAAAAAATGCGGAAGACCTTGGGACCAATCCTGTACAAAGTTGCACGGTATAGCTTGATAGCTAGTTATAATAACAGGGTTGAAAGCTGCTATGTATGAGTGATGGACGGCACTGCTTACGTTGTGCAAGGAATGCTTGGCAAAAGCTGGGGAACATCAGTCCAGAGGAGGCTATGGAGCAGTATATCACCCTTCTTTCAGATAGAGTTCCTGGTTGGATGGAAGATAACTATTCTGTAAGTGTAATTTTTAGGGGCACTGAAAAGTTAGGGTTTCCCCAGTGATTTCCATCATGTATATTGTCTGAACTATGACACAATTCTTTATGCAGGGAGATGTTAAATTGGAAGCAAATGCAGCTGGAAAAGCTGATGCTTTAGCGCCTCCTGACTTAAGCTCAATTTCGGGCCATCACTCATATCACACTCATGAATGGTAATTTGTAGAAATGGATTGATCAGTTTAAATCAATCAGCAACTCTCAATTTTGAATTTGATTTTGCTCCAATCTTTGTTAACTGTATTTCAATTTCCTTACCCCCTCTTCTGTACCCTGTAGGAACCTGAATTTGAAGTCCAGTGGAGAGGGAGGTGATCTGACTGGGGTCCCAAGCCTGGAATCAGGGGTACGATCATCAACAAATTTTCATTTTGGATGTTTTGCCCCTATGTTATATTTCTTAATTTAGTTCTCCTATTATGTGGAAATTTATAGAGAAGTTTGATTCTAGAAGTTAAGTTCGTCAAAAAGGAAAATGAATTTTGGAAAATGTGGCATTCACACTGTGAAGCTATGACTTCTCCCTCACCTTTAAACAATGATAGTGCTTATAAGCTCATCACCTTGTTAAGCAACTCAAAAATCTGTTTGCGGAATAAATCTATTGTCTCATTGGGAAAGTAAGAAAGACATCAAAGACTAGGATTAAACAGCTTTAAATAAAATGTAAGTGTGGGAAGAGGATACATTCTAATTCCATAGTTAAGAATTAAGATGTCATGGTTTATTTATTTATTTTATGATTTCTATCTTCATTATTGTTAATATCTGGTTCTTTAAGTGCAACCCCTAAATACAAATTGCATTTGGTTTTAATTTCTTTGAACAAAGGACACTTATTATGTAACTGGCTTTTTACATCATCATTGTATGTTTCTAGAGTAATAGATCTGGAGGATTAATCCTGGCAGAGGATCCATCTTCTAAGAGCTTCTAAAACCTGTAGACCTCAGCTGACCAGTGCCTTATCAGGCTCGGAAGTATGAGCCTATTTCTTTTTTCTTTTGTTCTTTTTAATTTTTATCTAAAATTGCCATTATTGAGAAATTACATTGATAAAGATTTGGACAATCAATCGTACCCAATTAATTTCTCCATTGTCCATTGATCATATGGTTCCCTAGAGTAGTTTGGTTCCCCCAAAATAAATGCTTCTGAAGTTCTGATTGGTATGTTCTGAGTTGCCTCATAATGTCAATCATTTCTCAAGTTTCTTTTCAGTTCACTTCTCTTAATTTGTTGTCTTCAGTTCTCATATCTAATTTGAACTGTTTACCATAAATATTGGCAAATGATAAAAAGTTTTCACTCCCTCTAGATTATGTTCTTTCTACAAATAATTGATGCTTGGTCATTTTAGTGGTCACGACCTGCATATACTCTTCATAACGTACTTTGATGTGAAAATTTCAGGCCAAAGAATGAAAAATACGGCTTTGCTGGTTGATCTCCCTCACCACAGGGGCCATTCTCCTGGGTTTGCTTGACTCTATTATTTATTCCGAAGTGTGTGTGTGTGTGTGTGTGTGTATGCTGCCAGTGTGCTGTTTTTGGTATCATTTGTCGGCTCTAGTACTTTACTGATGTTATATGGTTAAGAAAAACTATTGACATTGTGCATAAATGCATGTGTATCTATATCTGTATCTATATGAAACAGTATGTATTTCCAATAAATTATTATCTGGGTGGTTGAGATTGTCACATATGACATTAATGTTCCTTTTACAAAACAAATTTGCTGGTTGATTTGATTCCCTGATCCGCTTGCCCATTTAACGCAAGGGCTCATTTTTGACACTGTTTCTTTGACCCCGAATTCCGTGAAGTGATCAAGAGATATGATGGAGTTACGTGAAAGAATTTATGAAGGTAGTTGGGTAAATGTATACATGTGATTCTGGTCAAATTTTCTGAAGAAAACGATTATAGTCAATGGAAACGTGTAAGTTCCCTTACGTTTGAATTACAATTGTGACGAAATCTGGAACGTATTACCTCCCTACAGTTTCTCTGCAAATTATTTCATGAGCATTTTAAATAAACGATACAGTTGACACCTGCTGGATGATCATTGGGTGCTTTTCAGCTTGCCGTTAAAATTAAAATGTGTGTAATATCCTGATAGTGGAAATCGCCTGAAATTTTCTAATAGGAAAACAAAACTTCTGCTAAGGTTGCCAAAGGGGCAAGTTATAACAGTTCAAGAAGCCTAATAGAATCATTACTATTATCAAATAAAAGAAGATACTAAGTAAAATTATTGGTGGTTATTGTCATTGTCATGATATGTCATCTTCAGTATTGCCTTTTCTTTCGAGTTTTGTTTATCAAATTTAAATTGTTAAGGCTGCAGGCACTCCATGATTCATGAAAAATGATATATATTTATTATCGTTTCTTTAGCTAGAGTCAAATGACTTTATTTAGAAGAAGATATTCTGAATTAAACTCTAAAGATAGAAATTAGAGTATGATAATGGAGAATTGTGATCATTATTTTCTCCTTTGAACAACACTAGTACAACCATGATCTTCCTTGTATCCTTATCCAGAGCCAGAACCATAGCCGCTGCCCCCACCACCCACATGCCCTCCACCATTACCATAACCATAACCTGAGCCAAACCCATTTCCTCCGCCATTACCACCATGACCAGACCCATAGCCGAAGCCAATGCCACCCCCTCCACCGCCAGAACCGTAACCACCACCTGAACCAAAACCACCACCTTGGCCTATGCCATAGCCTCCGCCTCCGCCTCCACCTCCACCTCCTCCATTACCAAAACCAGGACCAGCACCATATCCTGGTCCAAATCCATGTCCATTGCCACTACTGTCTCCAGAGCCATAGCCTCCATAACCACCAGCTGTAAGGGGGTCTTCGAGGCCAGTCTCTGCAGTGAGGCTAGTTTTCCTTTCAACCTCCACGTCACTAAGAAGCCTTGCTTCTGCAAGCACATAGCTAGAGAGCCCCAAACACAAGAAAATGAGATTCCATGAGACCCCACCATATTTTTCCATAACTCAATTGCGTAATGCAAAATGCGACTAAACTCTCACAAGGAATAACACTTGGCGAAACCTACACGCAAAAGAACAATGAAATTAATTGAATTCGGAGTAATGTTTTATCTTTCAGAGAAACATGTATGTAGGGAATTTAGTACTATAATGTGAAAGGAGAGAACTCTAGTTATTCCGATTGTACTATGTATTGGAGTCGTCTTCTGTTCACTTCAACTTCGTGTGAAAAGAGTTGAGACTTGCGAGCTTCCGTCAACCACTTAAATAGTAAAAAATGCAAGCAAACGAAGAATGTCGCTTAACTGCTTAAATGGGCGTCAATGAAATTATTAATATATAGAGAAGGGTTTGGTTCTGTAGAAGTAAATATAGAGCAGACAAAATGGTGTGGGCATTCCCGCCAAGAGTGTGCGATATAATGGCGCGTGCGAGGTGGTTCTGGTGATACGGACAATTCGCATGACCACAAAGCCTCATGCCTGGCGTGTAACGCATCACAGTTCATTGGTTTTCTTTCCATTCCATGAACTCGGTTCTGGAACTGAGAAGTTGCACTACAAAGTAGAAAGTACACCGAAAGAAGTTGGACCCGTCTATTCTCATTCTATATGACTCAGGAGCTTAAAAGAAAGAGGCGTAACCATTGAGCTGTGGCCGATTGGCCAGTCTCTATTGCCCTTTAACATGTCCACCAAGTCCATTCCAAAGATGATGACCAATGCTTTACACAAAGCCACACGCCAGTTTCTAACAAGAATGCTGTTTAATGCCTATAAAAACCCGTCCACCCCAATCGTCTCCTGATTACGCCCTTATTTATTTATTTATTTATTTATTTCATGAAGCACAATTTTGTATTTAAGAATAGAATGATGATATTTTCAACAACTTCTTCTTTTTATTAATGCAATAACAATCTATTTAATTAATAAATTTTTATAATTATTTATATAATAAAAATAACTTTATCATATATTAAGATAATAATTTTTTATAATTTATTAATTACAAAATTTTTAGACAAAAATTAAATTGTCAATGACTGTTTATACTCAATATTTTAAAAATTAAAAATATTTTTATTATATATTTTTTTATCAACCACTTAAGGATATTATATAAACTAAGAAATATATTTTAATTTATAAAAAATATTTATGTGGTATGATTTTTTTTGAAAAAGAAATATGATAATTATTCATTAATATTTATTTATTTTTAATTATTTTGTTGAAGATAGAATTTTAATAGTCCAAAAATTTAATAGATCAACTCTAATTGCAAAAGAAAAATTATTAAAATCCTATTTTTAAAAAATATAGATTATTTTTTATTAATAAGTATTTTAATATAATAAAATATTAAAAATATAAAGTACAAATAATCATCGTTAATTCAATTTTGTTTACAAATTGTGTAATGAAAAATATAAAAAATTAACATTTCAATTTATAATAAAATTATTTTAAATATTATATAAATTAATTACAAAATATTTAATTTTTAATTTAAAATTTTTTTTTTATTAAATAATATATTATTATCAAAATAGTAAAATGAAAATATCAAGAGCCTTAAAAATAAGATTGGCCTACATTTTGATCTAAACCTCACTGCAGGCCATTTATTGTTAGCTTCTAGTTGAGAGCACCACTCATTCATGAAGCCCCGTTTCATTGTCAGTGCCATTCGGAGCATGCTGTGTGATGTTAATGGGACATACATACAACTACACAAAAGACAAAGGCTAATCATTTTGGGAGTCCATTGGCATTCGTCTCTGCATCTAATGGACCTAGAAGGATGAAAATTGAAAAGGAACATTCAAAATTTGTCCATATATTTGCTTCGAAATTTACTCACCTGTTCAAATTAAATAAGAATCCAAAACCCAAAACCAAACCAATTAATCAGGGAAATATCGAATATATGAGCCTGAATTGTATTTAGTAGTTAATGTTTGGTAATTAAGAATTTTCTGTTTTCCTTTTTTGAACAGTATAAAACAAAAATGGTGAAAAAAAAAAATTAGGAGTTTTTACCATTAGTTTAACTTAATTGTAATTAAGAATTCTTCCTGTTCCTAAATCTCGAATCTCGATTTCATGTCGCCTAAGTGTTACGCATATTGTTGAAACTTTGAATTCAAGCCTGTTGTGAGGCAGCCAACTAATGGAATGTCTTTCCAAAAGCCAAGAAATACACTCGGGCCTCCTTGTATTTGCTTGACATTGTTATTTGATGATATATAGAAATCTCTCTCGACTGAAATGTTTGATTGTTTTTGTGTTGATATATTTCCTCTAACAGTACAGATTTCCAATGCTCTTCTTAATTTTAACGGTAAATCCATCAGTGAAGAAAGCATAGCGAAGCAATCAAAGGAGAAACCAATAATCTGTTTCAATTATTAACGTAATGAGGAATGAGAAATGAGCAACCCAACTTTGGGAAGACTAGCATTCTACTTTTAGATACTCTGAAATTTTTTGGCAAAACTACTAAAAGAATAAGGGTGCTTCAAGCAAGCATATTGTCGCGGGACGAAAATGCGAAGTAAGTCCAAGCAATGCTTCGTCATTAGTTTTGGGTGAATGGATAACTAAGTCTATCCAGGTGCAACAGAAGGTTCAAATAACAATAACTTATGCACACACAAACAAGAAATATGCAGTTATATTATTATAAAAGCAATTACAAATGTATAGCTTTCTTCACTATATAGGGTTTTAAGATGTGCAAACTCAATGCTCTTGATGGTCTTAAGCCCATGATCTTCATACACAAGACGGCCTTTTCTTTTTTACGCTACTGAACTTATCCCTACGTCGCAGTAGTACTATAATAAAATGGATGCAATGCCAAAATTCTATGCAATGTATAGCCTGTTTCTCTTAAGCAACAATATGCATGAATTGCAATTTGCAGACTCCACTCCACAATGGATTGAGATTGAGCAATTAGGATATGCACCATTGTCAATGAGATGAGCTTTGCTTTTGATTCCATAATGGAGAAAACTGAAAAGAAATCTGGAGAATCGATATATATGGATTCTAAAACCATAGAATATTCGATAGCCAACCATTCATTATGTTTGATTTATAATTTAATTAATTTCTATTTCCCTTTCCCTTTCCCTTTCTCAATGAATTATTTGTTTCCAACTTTCCATTTGATGGATCGCCAAATTTATGAGATTACATCCCCATTATTAAAAGAAATATATAAAATAACTGAATAACAAAATCTATATTCTAAATATTCTATAGAGTTCAACATTCACAATCTTTTTTTTTTTTTTTGGATGAATTATTTAAGCATCACATCTATAATTTCACATAATCCTGCTAAGGATGGTGTACCACAACCATACAATTATACAATCCATTACTCTAAAACCAAGTATAATAAATGTATAATTTAAACATGTAAATGAATAAAGGGAATATTGATAAAACACATATATACAATGAAAAGGAAACTTATTTTCGCTAAAAGTTAAAAGTTGTATTCTTGTATTAGTAACTTTTAATTATTATATTTTTTATGATAAAGTTAAGCATTCAAATGAGCATGTAATCAACTTCAACAAACTCATTGAAACAAATTTCAATTATTGTTGGTAAAGGGAACCCCATCCACTTAATTTCCAAGAAATAGTAGTTGGGGAAATTTTTTTTACGAATAAACATTTCAATAGTTCCATAATTTAATCAAAAGAATTATTTCTTAAGAAAATTTATTAAATTTAATATATATACAATATTCTGATAATTCAGTATGCTGTATAAAATCATTGCTGTGTTTGCATCGTAAAATCATATCATATGCCTATCTATATAAAATATTATTAACGATTATACACTTAAATTTCTCTTATATTGGATAAAAAATAAATTTTTTTACTTGTAAAATATAGTAAAAAAACAGTCTCAATTTAATCTTAACACTATCAATGCTTCATTATAAAAATTATAGAAAGATTTCTCGGTAATTTCAGAGTCACCATCAATCGCAATATCCCACTTTTTATTAGGTGATGATAATTACTTTAGTTTGACGGAAAAGACAAAATGTTGAAGCATCCAATAATAATTATTCTAAACATCTTTCAAGATAAGATAAGTAGTGATCTGTCCACTAAACTCGACCAATGATTTATTAGCATGCCGTAGACGGCTTTTTGGGTATTAAATATCCTATCCTATATTAAAGAAAAGAAAAGATCGCATATTCTATAAACTACCTACACATGTAATTGTAAGTATATAATGATATGTAGTTAGTTGATGTTTATAAGCTTCTTTGCTACATTAATTTGAGTTTTCCTCCTTGTGACATGTTCCAGCTAATTTTCCCAGTCAATGAAGACTTGCATTAAAATTATAGTTCTTTTGTTGTGTTGTAGAAGTAAGATTAAAAATTATATTTAGTAATATTAATTTTAAAGTATAACACTTTAATCATGGTAATTAATAAGTTAGGATTGATTGGAACACAGGAACAGGATGCATAATCTCCGAATGAATTTGACAGCAACCGTCGACCTAAATGTCATTTGCTCCAATGGATGGAGACCTGTAAAGTATGCAACAGTGGGAGGTTTGGCTCGTCATTTATCCACCTGTTAGACTCGTAGAATGATTGGACAAACTGTTTTGTTAGCAAGATTTTCACAGATTTATTCCTTCCATCCTATGGATACGCTTTGACGGGTTAAAATTTATTAAGGTTAGATAGTTTGTACGTGCCAATGACAAATTAGATGCTAGTACCTATCGGGAGGCCATTATGTCACACTCTCATGCGATCCTAATAGTGGCGAGCCTGCAAGATACTATAACCCATTGGATCCTGGTTCCACTTACCCAAACGTTCGGTAATTGTTCAGGAAATTTCACTTTCAAATTTTGGGTCTTTTTGTCACTTGGGCAAATTAAGAATTCAAGGAAAAAATAGGGGCAAGAGAATCTTAATCATATATGAACTTCTATTTCTTAAATTTCTGAAGCGGAGTCACCAATAAAAACTCACTAAATTGGCTGAAATAAAGGGAAGAATACGTTGAAATGTTAGAATTCAGGGAATATGCTCGTAAATAAAAGAGAATACGTAAAGATTAAATGAGTAAATATATTCATAAATTTGAATATTACTTACAACCTAAAATTTTAAGGTATTAGATCTATAAATTCATTCTACTTATATATTATTTATGTACTTTTTATCTTTTCAATGTAAGATATTTTTACTTCATACACTCACACTTAAACCCAATAATTTTCCTTTCAAGTGTGAGTCTCTTTAAATTAAACTTGGACATTACTATATTTTAATTTCTTCTCAAACGAAAGATATTTTATATTCGAGTATTAAGGAGGAGATTGTTGGGTTCAAGTGTGAGTGTGTGAAGTAAAAATATCCCACATTAAAAAGATGAAAGGTACATGAGTAATATGTAAGTGGAATGGATCTATAGATTTAATGCCTTAAGATTTTGAGTTGTAAGTGGTGTCCAAGTCTATGAATATATTTACTCATTTGACCTTTGTGTGTTCTCCCCAATTTGTGGGCGTACTTGTTCTCCCCGGATCCTAACAGAAGTGACTGACAAATTGGATAGAGCTGAGATGGAAAATTTTGTTACATTTGCTGGTTCTTATGGATAGCGAGGAATAATTCTCTTCATAATAAGATTGTTGAGAGTTCAGATCACACATGATCATACGAAGGGGAGTATTACGGGGAATGACGAGCAGGGATATGAGAAACAAGCAAAACCATCTAATGAAAACACTAAGACAAGAGAGTTGGAATCCATCACCAGCAGCTTTTTACATGCAGCAGGGCTTTTCAAAACACAAGTGAATTAGATGCACTCATCAAGGACTCCAAAGGGAATATAATAGTTGATAATTCAGAGGAGGTACAATGGAGATATAGTGTAGCTGAAGCATTTGCGATCCTTGAAGAGATAAGGCTGGCAAATGATAGAGGTTTGCAGCATGTGATTATTGAAGTAGACCCTCTATCAATTATAGCTCTCCTGTAGTAGAGATCATCTTGTGTCACTGAGGAGGGTCGAGTGCTTGAAGAGATTTAGCCTATTTGTTAAACTAGAAACTCGAGTGATTTTGTACAAATTTGAAGGACCGCAATACAGCTGCCCACCGTCTAGTTAAAATGACTTCTCCATCTGCCAAAATCTTTGTCTAGGAAAAAGAGGTTGTTTACTGAGGCTGTCAGAATTTTTTTTTCTTGGCTGAGCTAAAATATTTTATTTAAAATTTGGGAGAATGATAAATAAATTTAATAATTTTTTGAAATGTCACTTACTTCCTTATTAAGAATAACTGCGACAAATTCTTTTTGTGATTTTTAA
Source organism: Trichilia hirta (assembly GCA_035221805.1). Taxonomy (NCBI): domain Eukaryota; kingdom Viridiplantae; phylum Streptophyta; class Magnoliopsida; order Sapindales; family Meliaceae; genus Trichilia; species Trichilia hirta. The sequence goes on from JAWDEX010224941.1 coordinate 36,000, forward strand.
AAATATTACTTATCTACTTGTCAAAATATATAAGACTTGTATTTTTAACTAGTGGTATTTTGATCATTTTATCATAGAATTTTTTTTATCATTCTTAAAATTATATGTTCAGGTGCTATTATTAGCTGTATAAAACATTATTAATGTCTATTAAGTATTTTGAAAAGTTTTGAATGAGATTAATTAAATTTAAAATTTTTTTTCATGAGGTACTATTTACATACTTAAATTTTTAAGTTAAATTTTCGTTAATCAAAAAATTTAATTGATGAGTCATTTATTTTTACTGAAAGAAGATAAAATAAAGATTTCATAAAAGGAAATAAAATCAAAATCTAAGGCAAGATGACAAAGAATCAAAATCAAAAACATAAAAGTCAAAAAATTGGATAGTATAAGAAACATGACTCGTTTAATAGGGGATAACTAGCCCTAATGGCCACCACCAATCTAGCACCAAACTTGGTGCTGGACATGGCCTGTGAGCGATAATTGATGCCAATTATTGCGTTGTTTAGAGTGTAGGATAAAGTTCTTTTGTGTAATTGGCACTGAATGCTTAGTTTAGCTTCCTATTTTCACATTTTTGATCCCCTTCTAAAAATTTCTTTCTTTCTTTTACTTAGGGACAGTCATAACCCAATTTTGTCCTCTGTAATTTTGTTTGCTGTAGACTTTTATTTTTATAAAAA
>JAWDEX010225369.1:0-36651 GCA_035221805.1 Trichilia hirta
ATTCACGAAAAATATTTATGCTACCAAGAAATTCATGAATATGGAAAAAAATATTTTTTTAACTACTTATTAAAAATCTATCACAAATTCATAATTGACGGTAAAAATAAAATAGAAAATTTGAATAAATCATGTTATGATTTTAAAATTTATTTTTATATAAAGATTTTGTTGGTTTATGAAAGATTATGGTAAATTTAATTGTGCTTCTTGTCGTATATTTATTCAATTATTAAATCAATGAATATTGAGTTAATATTTATTTTGACACTTTTTTATTTTAAGGAGATCTTGACTTATATTTTCTTCTATTTATCACCGTCTTGAAATTGGTAGTTTCATACAAAGACTTTTCAAACACTTTAAGGCAAAATAAACTTTTATAATTTTGCAAATTTGCTTAGTTTCTCTCTCTAAAAAAACTAAGCTATATATATATATATATGATTCTTGATTATCCAAATGCACTACCTTCATTGTCTATTTATAGAGTAATATTTTTGGAATATAATTATTCGTTTATCAATTGTGTCCTTTCACTAAGTTATTTTATCAATGAACATATTTTTTGTACGCGACCCATGTTTTGATCATGTCCTTTCAATCTCCCACTTGATCAAAGAAATAAGATTTACTTCTAATGATTGAATATCTTATATACACAATTAATCATTATTACTATACTATAACTAAATTATAAAAATTATGGTATACACATTTTAAAAAAGTAAAATGGCGCCTTAACCAAAATTAAAAAAAAAATTTGTTCACATTTAATTTTTATAGTGACTTATCCACTAAATGCATGGTATTACATAAATTTATTTTAATATTTTTACACAAACTTCACATCCAAAATAATTTATTATAACTCTTGTTAACCTTATTATAGTATTTTTATCTCCTTATTATAGTATTTTATCTTTTTTTAGTCAGTATTCACAATTAACAGATAGAAATATATCATTGTTTTCTTAATCTTCATTGATATTAACAAATAATACTTGTTTTTTTGTATGTTAACTATATATCTAGATGATTCTCAAATTCATAATAGTTACATGCCCTCTAAACTTTTTCAAGGACAATCTTTTAGTTATAAGAGTGGCAACCATCTCTTTTGAGGGGACATAATCGACTTTAATTTCACTCATCTCTACTATATCTTGAATATAGTGATAATTGATTCAATATATTTATCTTTAGAGCTATTTTCTCTACTTTTAATTAAATAGATGATAAAGTTATTATCACAGAATATTTATATATTCCTTAAATAAATATAATTGCAAATTATCAGCAAACCTTTTAGTCTATATAGATGTATTTACCATTATACTATATGAGATATATTTTGCCTCTGTAGTAGATTTTGCAACAAAGCCTTGTCTCTTACATAACCAAAAGATTGTTGTTTCACTATATAGAAACATATTGCCATTTATTGATTTTCTATCATCTAAATCACCTGCAAAATTTACATCACAATATCTAACAAGCTTTAAATCATGTAAATCAAAGCAAAGCTTCATACCTTTGATTCTTTTCAAATATCTTATGATTCTTTTAACTACATGCCAATGTGCTATTTTTAGATTTAATTGATATCTATTTACCACTGTCACTGCATGTGATATGTCTAGCCTTGTACTAGTTATTACATACATCAAACTTTCAATAACCTATGCATAAGGTACTTTTTTCATTTCATCAAATTTAATTTTATTTTGAGGACATCAATCTTTACTTAAAATTATTGACTTGCATGCGAGTGTACTGATCAACTTATAATTTTTTATATCAAAATGTTTAAATATTTTATTTAAATAATTCTTTTGATTTAGATATAGCATCTTTAATTTTTTATCTCTGGTAATTTTAATTCTTAGAACATAAGATGTTTTACCCATTTCTTTCATATTAAATTTTGCACTAAGTATAACTTTGTTTTATTAATTATATCTGTGCAATTACTAGGTAATAAAATATTATCTGCACACAATGAAAGTATAGATATTTTATCTTGACATTTCTAACTATAAACATAATGATCTAATGGATTTATTTTATAATTCAAATCCAGAATTACTCGATAGAATTTTAAATACCATTATCTAGATGACTTTTTAAGTTCATACAATGACTTATTTAATTTATAGACTTTGTTTTGATGTCCTTTAACCAAAAAAACATTTGGTTGTGACATATAAATATCTTCCCTTAATTTACTATTTAAAAATGATGTTTTCACATCTAATTAATGTAATTCAAAATCTAGCAACAATTGTCATAATAATTCAAATAGATATGAATTAGCAACAAGTGAATAAGCATCAATAAAATCTATTCCAGACTTTTGAGTATAATCTTTAAATACTAATCTAGTCTTATATCTATCTAGACTTCCATCAACCTTTAACTTTTTCTTTAGTACCTATTTACAAGTAATGGATTTTTATCTTTTAGTAAATTAACTAATTTCTAAACTTTATATTTTTCAATGGATTTTATTTCATCTTCTATGGCTAATTTTCATTCTTTAGAAGTAAATTGCCTCGTAGCATCACTATAAGTTTTAAGATCATCACTTAGTTGATTTTTTTTATCAATAGTAAAGATATAATGATCTTTTAACCATTAAGAAGGTTCTCATTTTTTTTCTTTTACTAACTTGTACATTTTTACTATACTATGTGGTAGTTGTGGGATCACTCATATCATCTATTTTTATATTAAGATTATTAATAATTTGAGATAAAGTGGTAGAAATCTTATTTTCGTTAAACAGCTCAAACGGTTCTTTAGAAATAACTATGTCTATAGTTTTTATAAACACAATATCTCTACTTTCTATAAAACCTTTATCTAGATGATAAAATTTATAACCACTCCCATTTTTAACCTAACCAATGAATTTATATTCTTATGTTTTTGTACTAACTTTATTCTTTAAAGACTCTAAAATAAGTACATGGGCCTGGCATCCCTAAACCTTTAATTTTGATAAATTTGATTTGATTCCTATCCATATTTTATATAGAGTTAATAATTTAGCTTTTATTTTAACTCTATTTAATATATATGCTGTTATAGATAATACTTCTCCCCAAAAATATAAAGACATTTTTGAATAAGATATCATTGATCTTGTCATATTTAACAAAATATTTTTTTTTTTCTGTTATCCTATTTTATTGTGGACTATATGGCATTGTATAAATATGCCTTATATCATTTATTTTGTAAAAGTTATCAAAAGCTTTATATTCTCTACTTCAATTACTATTTAATACTGTAATGAAGCGTCCTAATTGTATTTCTACTTTCTTTTTATATTTTTAAAATTTTTCTAAAGTCTTTAGTTTTTACACTAAAAAATACACATATCCATATCTTGAATAATCATCAATAAAAGTTATAGCTTCACATAAATCTAAATGTACTACCTTAAGTAAATTTAATATTTTTCAATGATTTGAGAAAGATTTTATCATTATTTTACCTTTAATATGTGATTCACATGTGTTAAATTTATCTAAATTTATTTAAAAAAGTGTTTTTTTATTATTCATTATAAGTATTTATTTGTATTTATATAGCCTAATCTTAAATATCAAAGAAAAGCATTATTGATATCTAACATATAGACATAATCAAAAAAGAATATTTTATTTATTGTAGATCCAATTAAGTACATATTATCAATTCTTTTATCTCTTAGAAGTACAAGACCATTTGTTTCTATAGTAACAAACTTAAATTTAAATCTAATCTCAAATCTTTTTTTATTTAGAGCAGATACGGAGATTATATTTCTTCTCATTGATGTATATAACTCATCTTTTAATAATATGGTGGTATCTGCAGATGAGATTTTATAATCTCTTACACTTTGAACATCAATGTAGGTATTATTATCTATGTATAATTGATGTTTTTCTAGTACCTTTTCTTTAAAGTTGACAAATTGAATTTTGTCACTACTCATATATCTAATAGCCCCAAAATCTAGCCACTATTGATTTTGAGATTTAGCAATAATAGCCTCAGAAATAGTTAAAATAATTTTTTTTATCTTTTTTCTTTTGTGTCTTAGACACTTAGCTTTTAAATGAGCAGTATTCCTACATATAAAATGTCTATTTTTTTATATTTTTTATTCTTCAATCTAGATTTTTATGATCCCTTCTTTCGCTTTAAATTCTTCTCATTGTGCTTTTCTTAGTTTTTTTCAGAACTTTCTACCAAAAAAATTTATTATAGTGATTCTTCTCTTCTTTTTTTTATTTATCCTAACCTCTTCAATTGCTAATATTACAGGTAATATAGTTATTGACAAATTATTTTGCCCATATATTATTGAGGTTACAATATAATCCTATATTTTTGTTAGACTATTAAAAAGAACTGAACCTGTATCTTATTAGATATTTTATGACTAATATTTTATAGATCTTTGGCAAATAGTTCTATTTTAATAATATGATCCCCTATACTTTTATTTTTATTTATCTAAAGACTATTAAATTTTGTTAATCTTAATTGAATATATGTATCAGATTTTAGCCCATACTTATTATCTAATATATTTATAATTTTCTTAGCAGTATTATAGCCTTTATATAAAAGAATCATATCGTCTTACACATGACTAAGAATTATTATTTTAGATAACTCATTATTTTTCTCTCATTTATTTAAGGCTGTGTTGTCTATAGGTTTATCTTTTTTAATAATATACAATATTTTTTTTATGTGTCATTAAATATAAAAAAATTTATATATTATAATTTATATTATTTAGCCTTTCTATCTTAACTAAATCAGAATTAATTCTACTGGCTATAATATAAAATAATATAATAAATAAATAAAGCTATGTAAATTTTATTTTGACTTACAGTTAATTAGATTATAATAACATAATCTTATACTTGTTCAAATATGATTATAAATAAGGCTTTTTAGAATTATTCACATTTTCTTACTTAGAAACTAGAATAATCTTATTTACTTTGAGTAATTGTCTTATAAACACAGTCTTTGAATATTTTAGTATTCTTGTGAGTTGAAGTGATCTTGAACCTCGAACTTATCTTATAGTGCTTATTTCTTTTATGCACGAGTCTAAAATAGTAAAACTAACATTTTTATAATGTATTGGTAAATTGAGATAGTGTAAAATTAGTATTTTTTTCTTTAGTTATTCGTATACTTTCAAAGATTTTTAAATTTTGAGTCCTTAAATCTAAATTCGGAGGCTATGGGTCAATCTAAGACTTCAAAAAACCTTGAGATACTAAATTTTGACTCAATCAAAGGTGGTTTGAGCCATGAATCAAGCCTGTAAAGTTTTGTCAATTTAATTAGACTGAAAACGAATTAAATCAAATGGATTGAATGAATCAGGTTTATGGATTAGACATAATCGAGTCAAAATTAGATCTAGTCAAAGTAAAATTAAATCAAGTTGGATTAGCGATAAATCGAACCAAGTTTGGTCTAGAAGAAAATCGACCTAGGTTAAATTGAATTTAGGCTGAAGAAAAATTGGCTAGCGTATGTGATACACACACTTGTCAATTTTTTAATTTTTTAATTTTTCGACCGTTTTCAACGTCTGTTTTTTGCAAGACCAGTATCGTTGGCTTACTTTTGATGAAAAGAATACATCTAAAACAAAAAACTTTGAAAATAATGATCAAATAGTCATAATTTATTCGAGAAGTTTATGCCAAGTTTTAACTTTTCTTTACATTAACCTGGTCTGATACCACTATTGAAACTTGTTATCATCGTCTTGAGACTGGTGATTTCATGTAGAAACTTCTTAAATACTTCAAAATAGAATAAACTTCTATAATTTTGCAAATTTGCTTAGTTCCTCTCTTTAGAAAAACTAAGCTATATATATATATTTTTGATGATCCAAATGCACTGTCTTCATTGTCTATTTATAGACCAATATTTTTAGAATACAATTGTTCAACGAACAATTATAATTCTTTGTAAATTTGGACACAATTATTCATTGAACAATTGTGTCCTTTCACTAAGTTATTTTATCAATAGACATATTCTTTGCATGTGCCCCATACTTTGATCATGTCCTTTTAGATTTAACATTTTTTATGAGAGACACTTACGCTCGACTACTCTTTATAATCTTTTTTCTCGGTGGCCCATCATTAATATAGTAACTGTTAGTTTGAAATCCTCTACACTGTTAAATTTGCTCTAATATCACATGAATTTTGAATTGATCTAAAAGTTTAAATTTAAAAATGTTCTTAAAGTTGCTTTGATATTATGCTTAAACTTGAAGGTACTCTCAAATCTACTTTAACACTACGCTAAATTGTTACATGATTTCAAAATTTAAATTTGAAGGTAAGGGTCGTCAAATAATAATATTTAATAATGAAGTTGTTAAAAAAATTTAGTAAATTAATTATTTTGATTTCGTAGTGTTTGACTCAAAGACAAAAATTGTAAAAGTTAAATTTGTTTTGATATTCTATTAAATTATTATTTTACCTAAAATTTTAAATTTGAAGGTTCATGAGTTTAATCATATTTAAATTGTATATCATTAATCTTTTTCAATAAGGTTTAGTAGGTGAATAAAATTAAACTAAAAATAAGTTAACTAGGGGACAAACACAATAACGAAATAAAAAAATCAAACACTAATGAAAACGTTAATAATTAGAAAAACTTTACCTATTTTGCGGTAATAAAAGACAAATCTTAGATGGAAGAATCGACACCAATATCTAAATTAGCTATCTTAATTGTTTATCATTAATTAATTAGCTATGATTTTAATGGCTTCTTTTTATGTTATCTATCTATCCATTTTGTTGGGGTGTCTCCCTTGTGTGAAATTGGCACACGCACCTATCAATTTAGCATGACAGAGAAGTGTAATCCTATATACTGAAATCGTGTGAAAATTATATGTATCTATATAATCTTTATTTTTTGTGTTTTTCCTCCACTGTACTATATTAAATCAACTAACAAAAAACAAGTTTGGTGTTGATGTTGAAGTATTGTGCCTATGCATCTATTTTGACTTTTACTTCTCCTGTGAGATGAAAGTCATACTAATTAAAATATAGATAGGTCTTATTAAAAATTGATGTTATTAAATATATTTTATAATTTTATTTTTAAAATTAATTAAAAGCTAACTATCCTAAACATGCCTGAAGCCGTGAATGAATGCTGTTGAAATGGCCGGCATATAGAATGTATATACCTTATAACAAAATACTAGTTCAGATATGAAGTTGGCCGGTAAAAAATGCTCCAGTTTCTTTGCTAAAGACTCTGTATTTCACCAACTCCTAAGTGTTACTTTTGCTTTAGTACACTTTGCATCACGAGAAATTGCTAGGTGTCACATGGAGAAGCTATGATATCCACATGCTCTTTGCCGCATCAACGTACGGTTTGCCATCACAATATACAGCAGTATTTTCTGGAGAGTTTAACCAAAGGTATCTAGGTTTTAGCCCTTTGATTCCTGTATTCATCCTCTACAAGACCTTCAAACTAGAGAAACGTTAAAAAAAAGAGTTATAAATAGTTCTCCTGTAGTCATATTTTTCTCATCCTTGTTTCTTTTGCCGAAAATACTCCCTAGACCTAGACATTTCAGTGATCCTCACTTGTTGGGAGATGTTCCAAATCCAATTAAACATAAATAAAAGTCAATTAGTGGCAGCATGATCGAGACATGCCGGGGTTTTTGCCACAAATCTTGAAATGTAGAGTCACTAAATTGTGGTCCCCCAATCAAACTTTAGAGGCTAGCTCTCAGCAAAATGCCCCAATTTTTGGATTAATAACAATCGTACTTACTAGTGTATTTTAAGCGAGTGACCTTTATGCATACATCGGCCTACTTGTACAGATGAAAAAAACAGCAAGCGATCAGCCTACTTGTTCGTGAGAATTTCTCTTTCCCCCAGTGACAGAGAAAGATCAAAATATTCCAAGATTTTCAGAGTATTATATATATTCATATTGTATAGGAAAATAGATATACAAAATGGATCTAATGCGTCTGAAGTAGTATGTCATTGTTGTACTCTGGTCCTGGGTTGCGTGAATGTGCAGAAACCTCATAATTTGAAAGAGAGTAGAACAAAAGAATGACAAATCAACGGCATTCAAGGAAACCACTTCCAATATTCTTCACATCTACTATGCACCATCAACGAAGATTCACCTAATTCAATTGTCCAATTGATCTCTTATGATGAAAAGTACATTTTCCTTTAGTTCTATTCGCCTTTGAACAACGCTTTCAGCCAGTTAACCTATTATTGGAAATTTTCTATTTCAATTCCGATTATTATTATTTTTTTAAAATCAATCTCCAAGAGAGAACTCTTAGAAGTTATATTATTAAGAAACAACAGAAGAGAGCACAAAAGAGGTTTAAAATCAAGAGGAATAAAGTTGCATATAAATCGGAAATTAGGAATAACCCAAAGTAATACAAGCAAACTATACAGATCGAAGTTGGGGGCGAGGTTCACCAAGTGAACGAATGACAATCTAGACATACGTTAACAAAAGTGTCGGCAACCTTATTTCCTTCACTGTAAGACAGGAACACTAGCAAATATAATCAAAAGGTTAAAATCAAACCCTAGGTATTCATATATAAATTCCCAATTACAAACCCAGATACTTTCATTTAGATTCCTCGTAAAGCTATCTGCTATGAAATTCATAATTTTACAAGAAAAATACAAACATCAGGTTTAACTAATCCCCATAATCCTTAATTAAGCAAATAACAGACAAGCAATAACATATGAAAACATCTCCACAGCACCAAAGCTCCAGCCACATATAATAGCATCATAATCATAGGCAATATATCTTGATTTAATTAGGACAAGATAAGCATACCAAGCTCTATATCTTTCAGAACCGTGTAGAGCCATTGCTTGAGTAAGTCACATTGAATTTCAGTGGAGTAGAGGCCGAAACCGTAGGTCTTCTGTGCGGTTCAGCTCTATAGACGTTGGATGCTTCATCTTTTGTCTCACTATTTCCAGCCTTATTTTGGTTAGCTCTTTCACCTTCCAATTCTCTATACCTATATAGATACCTTTTCAATTGGTCAACATAATTATCAAAACCTAGATTTGCAAGAGCCCAACAAATGTCATCCCCGTTCACCGTCTTGCGCTTCTCCTTGTGACACTTGTCCGAAGCTTCTCCGGTAACAAAGCTAATGAACTCAGATACGCATTCTTGCATGGTTTCCTTTGCTTCTTTTGAGATTTTTGCATTAGGAGGCAGAATCTGCTTCATAATTCTGCCAACATTAGCTATGGGAAGCAACCGATCTTGCTCCTTAATGACGCCATCTTCTTCAGCTGAGGTACTACTGGCAACTGCAAAGTTAAAGTTATGGCAGCCTTCTCTGTCTAGGTTATCGACCATTTCTCTATAAAGGGAAACTCGATATCCTGTCAAACATAGACACGCTGCCTCGTAGTCTTCTAACTCACTGATTTATAGAAGTACTCATATAAGTATATGTAATTTGCGCTCATGTTCATGAGTATGTGAATGTAATGAAGATGGTAAAGGTTTCGCAATGATGACGTGGCATATAACGACAGAGACTCTGGTCAGCTTCTTTGGGGGACACAGGTACAGACAATTTCCATAGTTTGTATGAGTTAGGTTCTTTTTTATCCAAGTAACTGATGGTTTATATGGGTTGTATGGGTAGCGAATAAACCCTAGAAAGCTTCGAGAAAAAGACTCAAAACTTATAAATTATAGGAATTATGGTCCCCATCTGCTCCTCTAAGCCATAATGTTGTCATTAACTTTGAATTAAATTATGGTTTAAAAATATTGTTAATTGAATGTGTGGACTACATATACGCACGTATGCTGCTTGAAGTGTAGATACAACCAAACTATGACCTAAAAAGAAGTTATTAGTTATAAATTAAAACCCTAATGTTGGATTACCTACTATTTACCTACAATTTTGTACTACTGTATTTGTATATAAGAAAGATCTATAGGCTTAGATATTAGATTATACGTATATTAAATAGAGTTAGGCATGTGGCAGGCTGTGGTAAATTTGCTTGGTGTGAATTAAGGTAAACTTTTCAATAGATGCGATAAACTTACAAATTACAATAATAGTTATACATTATGACTGTTAAACTATCTCTATATTTATTATATGCAAATGAATTATTTTACTATTTATTTAAAGATAATATATTTTGATGATGTAAACTGATAAAGTATGGCGAGATGCTTATATAATTTAAATAAATATTAAAAATCTTGTAATTCTGAAGATTCGACAGAAATAAATAGAAAAAAGTAAAAAGAAAATTGCGAATAATTAAATATCATATTTATCGTGAAATTTGAACCATTCTTTTTAATATTTTGATCTACTTCTTAGAAAGATTATTATAGAAATTGGTGTACTGGTAATTCTTTTATAATGTTAGGCTTCTTTGGGCTCAAAATTGATTCTTTGTCAAATTATTTCATTAGGGTTCTTTTATTACTATAAACTATTTCTAACCAACAAATATGTAAAGCACATTGATAATTTAATGTTGAGCATCATCTAACATGATCTGATTAGCAGCCTATGAATGGAAAGACATGTGCAGTAAATGACAAAACGTTTCATTCATTCAAATGGGGATGGTTATTTTTTTGATACAGACTTTCATTAAGAAAGAAACTAAAAATAACCTGTAATTCTTTGCATTTCCGCCCTTTTTCTCACGTCAAATTGGGATGTTTTAAAGTTTGAATCCAGCTCACAACTCTCATTTTGAATATCAAATCTTGATAAATGTTCCATGGTTATTGCTTGTCGTGAAAGGTCACTGCTCAGTAGCCAATGCCAATCTCCTGCTTCAAACTGAACATCCCCGCGTGAAATTACTGTTTATAGAATCTGTTTGTGGTCCATGTTTAATAAATAAGTACATAAGTTTTGTCATGGTCGTTAGGCAGATAGAAAAAAGTGGAGGAAGAAACAATAGAGAATTCATTCATTCTATCTATGCTTCTCATAACCTTAATTGCTTTATAAAATTTTTCTTAGTTTCTACATTTCATTTATTCCTTATTTCACTATTCGTACTATATAATCTTATGCTGCAATTTGTAATAAAATCACCCCTTAATCAATTCCATTTAGAGATGTATGAGTATATAAATGTTATTAATCAATTTATTTTTCCACAATCATTCCTCTGAAACCCTAGATGTGCCATTTATCAATGATATTTGATAAACTGATTAATTTATATGGTCATTTTAATCATAGTTATGTTGAATTACCATCTGAGATTTGGACTTGGCAAAGGGATTCTCATCTCAACTAAGGTAATTATAAACCAAAGTCTGTGCAGGAAATCACCGAAAGAGAGTTGAACAAACTCTAATTATTTGAGGATCGTACTTAAGAAAGTTATATTCTTTTCTTCTGCTTTAGGATCCACCTTCTTACTTTGTTAAGATTCTTCTTTCCATGATCTGCTCTAGTGGGCATCTTAGCCGATTTGAACTAGATTTTGATTTTTGAATCTTGAACTTTCAGCTTTGTACAGTAGGTTTTGCATGAATTATATTTTAAAATATCTATTTTACTTTTAGGAATTGAAAAATATATGTGTGTTGTACATTCTGCTTTGTCTAAGGTTTTTCATTAACTAACCTAGTATGCCCGTAACGCTTTCGGAATACATCTTTTTCTTTAATGGTTATGTTATTAATTCTTTTTTTGATACTCACATCCACTTGATGAATTCTTAATGGATGCTTCAGCACTCGGCTATTTATTTAATCTCATGGTGCTTTGCAAATATTCACTTGTATAGTCATATATATACAGCAAAGTCGTATATTTGATCATGCTGGTGTACGTTATTTCTGCTTCCTTCTTTAAACAAAAGAGAGAAAAAAAATTTGAAAAAATAGAAACTACAATTTAATATACAGCTTGTATTGATCATAAGAAGACAATTTTGTTTTAAAAAAAATTAGGAAGGAAAAATAAAATTCTAAATAGTATTAATTTAACCTCCTATTAATAAATGGTTTTCAATCAATCACTTAATATTCTGAAATAATAAACGTTTGTAATGAAAAAAAATATGTCCTTAAATCTTGCATTGCTTTTGTTTGTGCGTATCATAATATTAATTTCTGAATATCATGGCACCATCAAAATAAAGAAAAGTTTGAGATTTTCTTCTAGGGTGATTTATTTCTTTGTAATTACACCTTATTTATCAATATACGTCGTTGTAATCTTTAAAATTATAATATTTTATATACTACTCTCATATAATAACAAAAAAATACTTAAAATATTTTTTATTTTTTAATTTATTCAGTACACCACTTTTTAAAGAACGTTAAATTTTTGTCGTTGTTTATATTCAATGTTTTTTGAATATTTTAATTAAATAAATCAGATTTTTGATAAAAATTATAAAATTTATTACAAAGTATTTTTTTCATTGTATGTTTTATTCGTCTAACATTTCAAAATAATATATAAATTAACAATTATATTTTAATTTATTGTTAAATTAAAGTTGCATGTAGAAAACATGTGATTTGTGTGGTGTAAATATTTTAATTAATGTTTATAATATAGTTTAATTAATGTTTCTTCTTTTAATCCTATCACTCATGCTAAAATAAAAAATAAAAAAAAAATTACTACCTTTTGTGTCATTACGCAAATAATTGGCTCGAAATATCAGCAATCATTTTCTATATAGCTATTCAGTTTACGTACTCATCTTGACCAACCTTATTAAATTTTTGCCAGGCTCTAAATTTCTAACAGGCCAAGGATGCATATGGGATTAAGGTTGGTAAATTTGAAATCACAACAGTTATTAGATAGTTTTAAAAAAAAATTGATATTTTCTTATAAAGTAAGGACAAGGTTGGCAATACAAAACATATTCAAAGTTGTCGAACATGCCATGATCAATTGGTCATAAGCATCACCACTTAGACACCATACCTAATCCTTTCAGACCTCCGATAAAAAAGTTTGCGGTCTATAGCACCTATGCAACTCCTCTTCGGAAGCCATACAAGGCCTTTTTTTGGTTTATAGAGAAGTGAGCTTATGATATTTTTCGCCCTTCAGCCCATTGGGTTTATTTTAGGCTTCTTGATATCATGGAGCCCAGAATTATGATGATCGAGCCTTCAGAATAGGTCAAACCGATCTCAAAATTATTTATGGTATATTTATTTAATAATCATACAGCAACTTAAAGTAAAGAATAATTTACTAATTTTTTATTTATCGACAAAATAAATCTGCAGACAAATAATTTCTGAGTATTGCAATAATAATTTTTTTCCCATCAAATTTTCAAACGAGGAAATCCTGATCAATCCGTCAAATGATAAATAAATTAATTTTTCTACCATGCAGCTCAACATTTGGTAACGATAAGCTGACAAAAAACACTTATTCCACGACCTATGTAAAATTTCTTTTAGATAAATTCTCAAAGCAATTCGGTTAATGTTACATATAAGAGGATTTTTGATTTTTTACCTAAATAATCGTCAATATGTACATAATATGATCTTTTTTTTTTCTAATTTAATTATATTGTTTATCAATAATAACTATAATCATGTGGTTATAAAAGCAAAAGTCTTTAAAATTATTAATACAATAAAATATATCAACTATTTTTTTTCTTTGCATATAATATTGAAAATGTGATCCAAAAATTGAATACAATCAATTTCCTATCATCGACATTGAATGCGAAAAATTGGCGATTTAAATGATGCAAAAAAAAGTATTTTTCCGAAGAATTCAATCCTTTACACGACTTTTAATTTCCAATTAAATGCAAATAAATAAAAATTTATTGATAGCAATCATAGCGGAAGTGTGTGGCTTCTGTTGATGGACTGTCTACAAATTAGGCGCGTGCTAGATATTAGGGATTAGTATGTCGAAGAACTAGACCATGTGATTGAATATTTTGATCAGAAGTTGGACATGGTGGTTTGCAAATGATTGGTTAGATCTTCATCTATCGGTTGGCTTTATGTGGGGTCCATCCCACTATTTCGACAGTTCAGATGGATCAGAGGCCAAGTGGATCGAACGAGCTAAACCAGTTTTGCCAATTCAGCGCAGTGTCATTGATATATTAAAATGAAAAAAAATAAAAAAAAGTCGCCATCTGATCATACAAAATCTAAACTGTAATAACATCTGCATCCTTCATATCCTGTGAGTTCTTAGATAGGGACATAATTCGCTTATATGTATTACATAGACCTCTATAGAAAATGACTGCAATACCCTTTAGATCGATATACACGCTCAAAACGTTGGGTGGGTGAACTTACAATATATTATGACATGCAAAAATGATTTTCAATAACTTGGTCATTTAATGGAGTCAGGGGAAGGGGACTAATTAATTATAAATAGACGATTTGTGTCCATATTTGAGAAGATATAGAAGTTTAGAAATCTAGATGTTATTATCACCGCCGTGTTTCAATAAATCGACCAGCAAAATGAAATGCCAACAATTTCCTCTACCCGGAAACATTTATTTTTTTGTCTTAAAACATTTTCCCTTGAAAATTTAAACACAACCAATACTACTTTCAACTTATTGTTTCTGATTTAAAAAAAAATTAAAAAAAAAATTGATAAATATTCCTATAATTTTATTAAAGGATAATTACCTTCTATTCATATTTTCTAACAAAAAAACTTTTTTAAGTTCGAATATTGTAACAAATATCTCCTAACATATTATTTTTTTAATTTTTTTGCAGTGCAATGATAATTATATTTTTGACCTTTATAAAAATATACAAATTTAAAAAATTAATATATAATTTATAAATTTTTTATATTCTTCAAAATATAAATTTTATTAATTCAATTTTATGTATTTTATATAATTTTTTAATAGTAATTTTATTTATTTTATATAATTTTTATATTTTTATAAATATTAAGAGTTTAATAGTCATTATACTGTAAAAAAAATTAAAAAAATTAATTTAATAAAGAATATTTAATCACAACTTTCAAATCTCATGAAAGATTTTTATTACGAAATATAAAATAACAAATAATTGTTATTTAATAAAATTATGGGAGAGTATCTATTATTCTTATCACACACAAAAACTGTAATTGGTTTAAGCTTTTGTTTGTTAAACAAAATTTTTTAATATCAAAAGTCTTTCTAAATTTTTTTATATGGTTTAATTGACATGAGATAAGTATTTTTGGATGATTAAAAGTTATTTTATTTCTACTTGAAAAATCTCAAATTTTGAATTTTGGGCAATAAATTTTTGTAGATTTCTGATATGCCTCATTTTATTTTAAAAATTTTACCTAATTTTTCTTTTAACATAACTTTTAAAAATTTATTTTATTAAAATAATTACTCATTTTTACTGAAGTTATATATGACAACTAAACAGTAAATATTTTTAATTAAATGTTCTACTCTAATAAACTTTACCTATAAAAGTTTTACTCTAAAATATTTTATTTGAAAATTCAATCAATTTGACCTTAAAAAAAGAAGAAAAAGGAAATTCTAGAAATGTATTTTCAAATACTAAAGAAATTATAGAAGTGTATTTTCAAATACTAAGCAGTCTTTTTTTCTTTTTTCTGGTTTAACATGCCCTAATATTGCATAGAACTTATGTTAAACAACATACGAAGTAAACGTGCCCTATACAAGAATAACGTGTCATAAAATTACGTCAAATTCCAACTAAGCAACCTAAAATCCACTACAAAATGAACCAACAACGCGGACATTTTGGTAATTTTGTTGAAATCATGGAGACCCACCTACGAAAACACCTCTGGTCTCTCTTTCATAAATCGAACTAGAAAATCGATTACAAGTATTAATCCTCTCTCTCTCTCTCTCTCTCTCTCTCTCTCCATCTTGCAACAGTGAAGAGATTTCCTTGCTATGCTTTATTTTGTTTTTCTCCTTCGTTACTCTGTCTCTCCATCAAGTCCTCAACAATTCAACTGCCTTGCCTATGAAAGCTCTATTCTCTTATGCGAGGTAAAGAAGTAATCTTTTGACTTTACTATAACATGTTTTCTGTTGTCTTTACTTTCTTGCAACAAAAGATTAAGTTCGATGAACGAGTTCCATAGATGAATAACTATAAAGACCCATTTGGCAGGTTTGTTTTCTGACGTGGGTTTTAACGTTCAAGTTCTTCTATGGAGGTTAGCCCATGCTCTTTTGAATCGCTCTATGCATGCTTTATCTGTTTGTTAGTTGTGGGTGACTTAATATTCTTCTCTTACGGTTTTTATTGTTGGTTTGTCTTCTTTCAGTTGAATCAAATAGGGGCACATTATAATTTTTCTTGGAACCTTGTCTGCGTACTTCTGCTTATGGAATGCTGTCTCTTAGGATGAAATTCTGCGATATCTTTCACATCAAGAGTTATATCATAGTCAGGGGTCTCGGATTTTGCTTTACAATGATTGTTTGTTAGTTTAATTTTTACGTGAACATGTTTTTTAGAACTCTTTCTATCTATGTTTGTTGTTGCTCGAAATCAGGTTCCAGAACGTGGTTGTTAATTTGTTAAGGTTTATATCTGAGCTTGTTGCCTTCCGTGTTAAGTCTTGATGAAGCACTTTTTTTCTCGTAATTTTAGTGTCGGGTTTTTAATTCTTTTTTTTGTTTCCTTTGTTTATGTTATTTACTACTATTATTTTATTTTTTGGTGCGGGAGGGCGCTCTTGTTAGGGGCATAGTACATGAATTTGTCAAACCTTTGTCTAATCATTTCTGGATTTAAATTTGATATCTTAGATTGTCTTTAGCTTTTAATCAGTTAGCGTTTCGGTGAGGAAAGAATAATTGATCTTTGCCCGATTGATCCTGGTACTGTCAATCCAACTCATGCCAAAGAGAAAAGAAGTATATTCCCCTCCCTCAATCACCCCCTTCCCTCCTCTTCAATTTTGACTATGACTTCATTTAATTTGGATTGTTATTTTCCAGCATGTCAGAGTTGACCCTTGCTTATGTACATTCTGTGAAATGGCTAGGTTGTTCTCCATGACTGATGCTTTTGTTGCCTAGATCAGAAATTTTACTTGTACATTTGGAATGAACTGAAAAGGGATATGCAAAACATCCCTGCATCCTAGTTGGTATATTACTGTTTCTTATTCTTAATTCGTCAACTTTAGCATTTACCAATCAACTTCAGCATTTGTATGTAGTCAAGATCATGACACACCAGGAGTTAGGTGTAGGACATTGTAAATTCACTGTGAAGAATTCAAATCTTAGAGTCACGAACTCAATAAATATTTTACATATGCATTTTGACACATATTCTTCCTTTCTTTTTCAGCATTTATATCATTAATCTATCTGAAAAGGGAATTGTCATCTTGATGCAAAGTAGATAGTCTAGACTCAAGAGCTCATGATTTGTGGTCATCATAGTTAAAGTATTTGAGTACAATTTCTACTGCATTTGTGGAGTTGGATTCAATGCAATTGGATTACAACATAGAATGCATTGAGGATGAATCTAAAGAGCAGTTACTTTCTCCTTGTTCTGCTGATATGGCTGATATCTTTGGAAACTCACAGTTACTTCCTCGTGTTGGACATCAGTACCAGGCAGAAATTCCATCTTGTATATCAAAATATGATGGTTTGCAGCTTATAAATGGACCAACTGATACCAAAATCTCTGTTAATCTGCCATACTGTGTTTCTCTGGGGTTACCCATTCCATTCATGTGGGCAAATACTGAATTTGAGAATGTCAATGGAACTGTAGAGTTTGAGAGTAGTGAAGAGAGTCAGATTACTTCAACTGATGATTCTGCAGAACCAAAAGTTGAAACTCTACATTGCGCATTGGGCAATGGGAAAGATGCAATCAGATGTTTGGTCTCTCAATCTGCACTGGAGATTGATCACATGGAAGTTGATCCAGTCTTAATGCAGAAATCAAAAACTAAGTTGGATCAGGTGGAAAAAGGCCTCTGTCCTCTACCTGGTTCCCTGTGTAAATCTTGGAAGCAGATTGAATATGATAGTTTCCTTCTTGGTCTATATATCTTTGAGAAAAATCTTAACCTTGTGAAGAGATTTGTGGAAAGTAAAGGGATGGGGGATATATTGTCTTTCTATTACGGGAAGTTTTATAGATCTGATGGATATCGCAGGTGGTCTGAGTGCCGGAAATTAAGGAGCAGACGCTTTGTGTATGGGCAAAAGATACTCACAGGATGGAGGCGACAGGAATTGTTATTAAGACTATTTTCTCACGTGTCAGAGGAATGCAAAATTTTGTTGCTTGAGGTATTTTCATTTTTCCTTTTCAACTTTTGTGCAAGGTAAATGCACACTCGTTTTCTTTGATTTGTTACATTGATAAACCCCTTAGTATTATGTGCTGATGTTGTTCGACCACACTTTGACATCTCCCTGACATGTATTGCTTCTATGTTTGGTGTTGTTGATCAAGCACTTATGCTACTATCATTTCAGCCTCTCTTTGATAATCTGTGGCTATGATTGTATAACTAGGTCAACCCATCTTTATTATCAACAAGTATGTTACGTCCTCTTTGTTCATGATTTTTGGTGTATTCATTTCAGGATTCTAGGAAGTTTGGTGAGGGCAAAATTTCATTTGAAAATTTTGTTTTCTCTTTAAAGGATGCAGTTGGCATCAATATGCTTATAGAAGCAGTGGGTGTTGGCAAAGGGAAGAAAGATCTCACAAGCACTGTCATGGAGCCAATAAAGACTAATCATATGTGTTCCCCCCAACCTGAAATACCAGTTGGCAAAGCATGCTCGTCTCTCACATCTGCAGACATTATCAGGTTTTTAACTGGAGATTTCAGGTTAAGTAAGGCCCGATCGAGTGACTTATTCTGGGAAGCTGTTTGGCCACGTCTTTTGGCAAGAGGATGGCATTCTGAGCAGCCTAAGGATCATAGTTTTTCTAATTCAAAGAATACATTGGTGTTTCTTCCACCTGGTGTAAAAAGGTTCTCAAGAAGAAGACTAGTGAAAGGTGACCACTATTTTGATTCTGTCAGTGATGTGTTGAACAAAGTTGCGTCAGAACCGGATCTTCTTGAGCTTGAAATTGAAGCAGGTAAAGGTAGTGAACACAAGGAGGAAGTTAAACTGGACCAACCAATGAAGCAAGAATCAGATGGCTTGTCAAATAAGCAACTTCATTGCTACCTCCAGCCACGCAAGTTTAATCACAACCAGCATCTAATGCAGTTCACAGTTGTGGATACTAGTTTGTTTCATGGAGTAAGAAGATATAAAGTGAGAGAGCTGAGAAGTTTACCAGTTGAAAGTATGAATATGTCTATTTCATCTAACTTTTCCAGTGAATCTGAGGAAGAAACATCTGAAGATTCTGAAGATGAAAAAGAAGAAGAAATTAATACCACAAATGCAGATGACATAACTAATAAGCATGCATGTGCAGACTCATCAGATTGTGCCTGTAGCATTCTGCATAATAGTTTGTCTAACACACCAACTTCCACGAATGTAGCAGTGGAAAACCATGCAAGTTGTAGCACTAGTCCAGTTGATGACAAGCAGCAGAAGGACTTAATGGCGGTTATCCATGAAGAGTCAACCTGCAACTTTGAAAATTTCTGTGCAGACCGGAAGCTAGATGAAAGTGAGTCCCACTGCAAATCAAACTCACATGATGCATGTGACGACATGGTTTCTCAACTTAGTCCACATCAAAATTTATCATCCACCAGTTCTTTAGCTAAGGGCAATTCAGATAGGAGTAATGAAGTCAATGTATCTGATAATTGTCTGGATAGAGAAGTATCTTCAAGTAAACTTGAGACTCATACATTGATAGACTTGAATGTTCCTCAAGTTTCATCAGATTTTGGACACAAAGAACTGTCCAAAGATTTGGTGAAGAATAACGATGAAAACAAACTCTTAGTTTTATTTGAGCCAAGCCAACAGGTGGAGGAATCACTTGTTGACGTTAAGTCTAGTATAGACCGACAGCCCATCACTGACAACCGCAGGCAGAGTACAAGGAGCAGACCATTGACTACAAGAGCATTGGAAGCTTTTGCATTTGGGTTCTTAAGCCCAAAGAGGAAGAGAAAGGATACAGAGGCTTCGCAGAATAACCCAATGTCAAAAGCTTCCCGACGAGTACGTGGCAAAACTGGTGGTGGTGGTGCTGTTAACAATGGTGTTAGAGACAATATTGCGGACTCCAAGATAGAGGGGAGTTTGTATGCATTATTGGACAATACCAACATAGTTGATGAGTCTCGCGTGTCTGACGTTCAAGAAAATTAGTGGCAATCATTAAGGAGGTTTTGTACGATTTCTGGTTTGGTCAAGGTTTGGAGTTCTTTGCTGGCACAAAATACTTGCGTACAAAAAAATCCAGAAATTATTCTCCTGCTAACAGACTTATGATACAGGGAAAGTTGGTAAGGTAGAATTCAGATGACTTAGGCAGGTGATGTTTTATTGTAAGATCCGGTACTTGACTTGTGTAGGTCTATATCAAGGTTTGACAACAGACTGATTTTTGCAGCAATCTCGGTCCTTACCAGGTGGAAAATCTTGTTCAGCTGCTCAGCTTTTAATCAAGTTCCTATTTGTATCTTGTGGCCTTCTCATATAAGGGTGAGCATCTATCTATAATTATCATTTTGTCATAACAAGAATAGCTTCACTTTTGTGATTTTTGAAATAACAGGAAATAATGATCACGTGTATACTCTTTTAAGTTGTGTTATTAGATAGTTGTGCACTTCTTTCCTGTCAATTCGAAGAAATAAGAATGTAAAGGAAATTCCTGAAACATGTCAGACATTCTTACTTGAACTAGCATGTGAGAATTGAAACATAGTTGTTGCTGTCTTTGTTAGGGTCAAACATAGTTTTCATTTTTGCCAAGGGGTTTTCCATTGTTATGTCTAATCTACAGCTTATTAGCATTCAACAACAAGATCCAATTATTTCGAATATTTATCGTCAAATAATCATTCAAAGGTCCGATGAGGACTGGTAGTCCAAAATGTCAGTCAAATACTGGTCCATTAATTGGCCTGTTGTGGCTTCTCTTTCATAATTAAGAAGCGTGAAGGGCCGTCGCAACTAGTTTTGTAACCTCCAAATAATAGTTAGCATTTTCGAATCACTAAAATATATTTCCTGTTCTTATCACTATCAAACCTATAAATTGTTACAGAGTCAATTAATTCATAGGGAAACGTCTTTAGATTAGAAAGCTAAAAGGATCCCATTTCGCAGACAAATATTTTCCTTTTTCCCATTTTCTTTTAATCCGTACTGCCAACGCCTGAGAATACGCGATATAGTGTAGTATGTTTGTGCTTGTGTTTGTGTAATGTATTTGTGCTTGGATGGATAGAACTCCCCAACGTGTCAAATAAAATCCGTATGACTCTTTCCAATCCATAAGTCAAAAGCCTAAGGCGGACATTGGACCCATTAGTCAAAAGCCTAAGGCAGACATTGGGCCCGACTGTGACGGGCTAGAGTTTCTGGATGTCGTTACTGACCTTAGGAGGCCGGTGCCGCTGATGCTGGGAGCGAAATGAAGCTCATTATCTAATCAACGTCGTAATAATTGATCAAACAAACTTGATCAATATTACTAATGACTATTTTTTATTTATTTATATACAAAGTATACTTTTATTAGTCCAATACTTCTTGGATTCTTTTAGAAGTTTTCTTTTATTCATTTATCCGATTGCATTGCTGAATAGAAAGTTTCCTGGAAAAGAAAAATAAAGCAGCGAAACGTATTAAATGCATACTATTTCTTTTAATCTAAATTTTACTTAAATTTAAATATTTTCTTTTGTCTGACAGAGCATATGGGAAATTTAGAGTGAGTTAATTTCCAGTCCACTGCATGTAGTCTTGATTAATGCTAATCGGTCTTTCCTATAATTATTAAAATAGATAAACTCTTTGGATTATAAAACGGACCGACCTTTGATAAACCAATCAAAACAAGAAACAAATTCTCTAATACACCTTCAAACTAACTTATATGACACCAAATATACCATGTTAATTCATCATCCTTGATGTTGGACTAAAATCCTAAAATATTTTCTTCGTAATTTCTTAAAAAAAAATTCCTAGTTAGTTTTAAAGTAACGTGCATGTCTATATCAACCAAAATAGAGTATCCAATTGTGTTTCTTATCTTTAATCAAACATCATTTTCACCAGAGAATTATTGGCAACAATAAATTAAATAAAATGGAATATTAATAGGTTTTAGCCGTCCTTTTGTGTTGGTTTTATCCTTGCGGTTCCTTTGCTTATGTCAATTAGCAATTGGGTCTCTCTTAATTAATCAATCGATCAATTAATTAAAGTAATATTATCAAGTACTAATAGCATCTCTATATATCGATCCAAATGCTGCTGCTTAAGTAATCTTAAATATATTAGGTTTTATCATAAATTAATGAAGAATTTAAAAAGGAAAAATTGAATCATTCTGTCTTTACATTGTTTTGATGATGTTAATTTGTTTCCTAAATTACATCGATGTTTAACGATAATAACTAAGCAATCTTTTTGTCTTAACTATTAGACGTTTGTTTATTTGATAGAGAAGCAGCAGCATCTTAATTGCTGTCAACGGTCTTATTAATTTGACTTCAATTTCAGAATTTAGCCTGTTCACTTTGATATATATATATATATTCTGCCTTCTATCTGCTTCTTGTTTAATTCTCGTTTTATTCCTAATCAGGTTACTGCAGCATGTTCTTTGTCAATTAAGAAAATATACACATGAATGACCATGTAGATCTTTTATTAATTCACCAGAAAATTTTCAAAAAAAAAAAAAAAAAGGAGTTAAATGGATTAATTATATATATAAGAAAAGAAAAGACTCTGTGATTTGGTCTACATACATATGTATGTTTGACGAAATTGTATTATATTTGATGATTAATTAACAAAGAGTAAACTTTGTGATCATTGCTTTATGTTTTTATTTTTAACCCATGTGGATTTTTAATAATTTCTGAATTAAAGTTGCCGCTAGGTGCAGGATATTGCGAAGGTCTTTAACTGGTCTGAGTAGTAGGTTCTCTGTCTGTGCGCCAGTTATATAAGCTCTTGCATGCCTAGCTATACCAATTCTCTTGAATCAGCTTCCATGATCATCACTCAAAATTAGTTGGCTAGCCAGCTTTTCAATCAAATTGGCAGCTTTCACACATACGATCGAATTTATATACAAGAGAGCATATATAAGTATTTTCAAAAACTAAGTATATATTATTCGCACTTTGCCCTCAACCATAGGGGTATTCCTCGGCATTTACACTAAATAAAAAATAAATATTTTTATGATAATTATTCTTGCTTAATTAACGATTCCTATTTCCTAGACAATAACAAGAGCATTTGTTTATATAGAGAGACAGAAAGCTTAGAGTATGTATAGAACGATGAAGAAGAATATATTATATTCATTAAAGTAGTATTAATGGACACAAACTTTTACGATAGGTTGATTTCTTCGTTACAACATGTTCATTTATTCTAATTTCTATATTCGAAGATTACATTGCATTGGTGAAATGAAACTGCGTAGTTTTAGTACCGATCATCACTGTAAATTAAAACATAGTTTATACATGTCATTCATTTACGTGCGCACGTTGTCTGTAAACTTAGCTTTCGTCGTTACGTACCGTATTAATTAATTCATGAATATTTTAACAGAGAAGGAGAAAAACCCAAGCAACCTCCTCGAATTATGTATGCCATTTGAGTTCATTTTTAAAGAAAGAAAAGAAAATGATAGGTTTCATCCCCTTCCGATCGTTGGGATCAAATGAGACAAAACAGGATTCGGCACAGATCAGATTAATTTTATTTGAACCGAGTCATCTATATATCTAGTGATTAATTATTAATGAATGAAACCATATGATTAATTGCAAGGGTTTATTAATTCTTTGATTAGCTAGGCCAAATAAATGGTAGGCAATTGTTTTTGAGGAAGCTGTACAATGCATGCAGTATTTAAAAATAGTATCTATGGATTAAAAAAAAAAAAAGAGAGAGAGAGAGAAAAAGCTTGTTACAAAGCTTGCATCAATGAATGAGAACAACAAATAGCATTACTCTTCTGCAAAACATTATATATTTTCATGTTATGTCAATCTTTATATTTTCTTATACAAAATACGAAGGGGTTTACTTGATTTTAATTGGTAGTATGAATGCAATTAATTACTATTTTTGAAAATAGAGTATATTAAACAATAAATGTTGGACTATTATTCTAAAGGCTAGTTTAAAACTTCGAAACAATAAAAAAAGTGACTTTTACACTTTCACATATTCAACATCATATTAAAAAACTATTTTCCTTTTCTTGGGCTGGAACAGTCTAAATTAATCTATTTTGTTATTTTTTTTAAGCAAGCCATTAATAGATAATCCCCATAATTTTTAAAAGAGTAAAAAAATTTTCACTAAAATAATAAAAAAATCATATAAAAATTGTCATAATAATATAAATTTATTATAAATAAAATTTATATGTTTAATATTAATATAAATTTTTCTATATATTTTATAAAGATAATTCAACTTATATATAAATTGTTATAGTTCGTTCGATTGAATGAAAATATAGAATAAGTTGAACGAATTTGTGCACAGACAAATTAGAGTAAGGATTAGTTTGGTAGCATCATTCATTGACAATCGACGAAATTATTCAATTGAATCAAGGGGTTTAATAGAACAAACCTCCTAGTTTGTCTGACCGAATAGAGTTAGTTCCTAGTATCTTTCGAATTTTTTATTTATTTGACTTAGATTTGTTCTCTACATAAATATAACGTGTTCTAAGTTAAAATTGAGGGAGAGAGAGAGATATTTTCAAAAATTGAGAAAAACATTCCAAAGGCAATTTGAAACTGATAAAAAGACTTGTGAGCTCAGAATAGGAAAAGAAAGTATGATTACTTTAAGAAATCATACTTATTCTTATATTCTTTAGAACTCGAAATTAATAAACAACATTCTTCTCTAAATTTCTAATATTCTTATATGATTTGATTATAAATTTGAATTATTATAGATTAGTTTATCTTATGGTTTGTGGTTTCTTAGTTATTTTTGATGGTATCTTAATTAAAAAGTTCATATTCTGTTAAAATTCTTTGATTGGTATTTTTTTTTTTACAAGGGGTATAAGATTATGAAAGAATAAGGTAAAAAAAGAAAAAAAAATAGGAAATGTCAAGTTCATCATTAAAATTTTTTTAAGAAATAAGGATTTTAATATTTAAAAAATGAAATTGTGAACCTTAAATGAAGGCTTGAAATCAATACTTGATGAAAAAGAGGCTAAAAGGGTTGAAGATAAAAAAAAATCAAGAAAAAAGCAAGAACCACTCTTATCTTATTTTTATCTAACAAGGTTTTGAGAGAAATCTCAAAAAAGACTACTGCAAAAGGGATATTGCAAAAGTTATACATGGTAAAGTTTATGATAAAAAGTTATACTTAAAGAAAAAAATGCATAGGTTCTACCTTAACAAAAAAAGATTCATAAAAGAATATCTTAATAGATTTAACAAATTGATGTTAGACATAGAGATGGTAGATATGAAATTAGAAGATGAGGATCAAGCTTTTTTGATACTGACATTACCTTTTCCCTTGTGTGAGCACTTTATAAACACCTTATTAGAGATGATAGGACTTCACTAACCAAAAATAATATCTAGAATGCTCTAAGCTTTAAAGACCTGGATAAGAAAATTTAACTCCTAAAAAATACTTCGAGTGAAGGGCTAAATATAAAGGGAAGAACGATAGTATGAGAATATATAAAAAAAAAATGGTTACAAAGGTATAAGTTTAAAGGAAAGAGTTTAAAATATTTTCAGAGTTAGAAGAAAGAACATTAGAAAAGATTGTCCTAAACAAAATATTAAGAAACCAAACAAGAAAGGGAAAAAATGCCCAAAAATATGATTGTAGTTGAAGAATCAAATTTTAGAAGGCTTTCTTGTTGGTGGCTGCTGATAAAGAGGCATTTAAATAGTAAATTTTGGATTGTATTCAAGTGAAGAACTATTCTTCTCTTTAAGAAGAGAAGAACTTGAGAGAGTATTATTGAATAATGGCATAGCTTGTGAGGTGAAAGGTATAAGCACGATAAGGACAAAGACATGTTTGAGTTCTTACACTAAGTTGCAAAATGTGAAATATATAACAAAATTGAAGAGGAACTCAATATCACTTAAGATGTTAGAGGTATTAAGAAGTATTTTTGGGAGTGAATTCAGAATGCTAAAAGTTATAAAGAGATCTTCAGTCTTAATTAAGGCTAAAAAGAGACAAGACTTATATTTGTTATTAAGAGAAGTGGTTATGAGGAAAGTAAAAAGTTTAAAGGCAAGTTTGGGCTAGAAGATCATTAGTGTGGCTGGTAGTTCACTGATAAAATTCTGAAAGATTTTAGCTTGAGATGGAACTTAATACATTAAGGGAAAAAGTTCAATGAAAAGTTGAGGGAGAGAAAGATTCTAAGACAAGAAGTAAATCTAAAAGAAAAACAAAAAACAAAAAACTTTAAGTGATTACATTCTAATAAAAGAAAACCTTAAGGCTGAGAAAGAGTCTAAAGCTATATGCAAATAGATGAAGTCTTTGAAAAAGTTAAACACCTAGTTGAAGGTGGAAAAATTGAGAAGAAGAAAGCTAAATAGCACGTGGATCCCTAAAAAAAGGAAAGGCTAATGAAAATTTTTGACATAAGACAAAAGCTAGAGCTAAAGAGTTTATCAGAAAATAACATATTCTAGTAGTTGAATATGGCAGAGAATTTGATATAAAAATGTACACGATTAATTAAAAATTGTCATTATAATATGTAGTGGCTCCCCAAAAAGGAAGGTTGAGTACAAAAAGATGATTGAATTAATTAAAGAAGCAATATGGCCACAAGAGTGCATGACTGAGGTAAAAATCAACGATAACACGTCGAGGAAAGTAAATATTGAGGAAATCACAAAGAATGTCCTAACTAAGATAGTGTTGACCAAAAAATTCACCCATTACTATGAATTAATTGGTGTTTCAATTAATAAGTAATGAATTAGTTGAAGAACACTATTAGATAGAAGATCAAAGATTCTGGTAGTAGGTTATCCAGTAAAGTAAGATTAAAAGTTACTGATGTGAAAAAAAAAAAAAATAGTGTTGAAGATTATAAAATTTGAATTAAGATAGAGATTGTAAAGATATTTCAAGTTATATATAAACTGTTGGAATATATTCGATTGAACGAGGGAGCAAGGTCAATCAAACAAATTTGTGCATAAACAAATCAAAAAGCAAGAATCAATTAGGCGGCATCAGTCAGCGATAGCAAGTGGTATCATCCAACCAAATCAAGGGATTTGATCGAACCAATCTCTCGATTTGTCAGACCAAATAGAGTCGGTTTCTAGTGTCTTTAAGAGTTCTTTTAAATATTTGACTTAGATTTATTTCTTATATGAATTAGGTTAAATAAGAGAGAGAAATATTTTTAAAAATTGATAGAAACTTTTTAAAAGCATCCTAAAGTCGTAAGAAAAGACTTGTGAGCTTATAATGAGAAGAGAAAGTGTGATTATTTTAAGAAATTATATTTATTTTTATATTTTTTTAAAATCTCAGTATTAATATATAATATTTTTCTCTAAAATTTTAATATTTTTGTGTAATTTAATTATGTATTTAAATTATTGTGGATTAGTTTAACTTATAATTGGCCATTTTTAAAAGATATTTTTGATCTTAATAATATTTCACTGAGAGTGTTAGTTGGTGTTTTTTCTCTACATATTTTAATATACATTTATTCATTTGTTGGTTGGTGTCCCGTTGTTGAAATGGATCGTGTGCATGGACTACAACTTTGGTTTAGTGCCATATATATTTAGTTATTTAATTAAGAAATAATATTTCAATACAATGCTAGTGGCTTTAACTTACGACATATTCATACTCCATCTGCCTCGACCCGACCTGCTAAAATGGGAACAATCCTAACATGAACCCGACGAAATTAAGAGTGAAAATATCTTAAAAGAAAAATATGATAAAAATATTTTAACAATTAATAGAAAGTGTTTTGAACTTTTTTTAATTTAATAATTAATATTTAACGGATCTCTCAATGTAATATTTTCTCAACTTTAGAAGAAATTGTGACACGTGACTTTGAATTTTTTTTTTTTTTTTGAGTTTTCCTAATTAAACAATAAAACAAGTTATTTTGGTGCCTAACTAAAATTTAAATCTAATGTAGGATCTTTTTCACTGCTTCGATCTCTCTCCTCGGTTTTGCGAAAATTCTTCCAAACATAATAATAATAATGATGATAATAATAATAACAATAAATCAAGATTACAATATTAAATTAAAAAATAATTATTTATGAACTATAACAGTACCAATTTTTTTTTTTTTTTTAAATAATAGTTTATGTTTGTTATAACAAAACCAAATACAGAGTGAGAAAAATGACTTAAAATATTAAAAAAACTTATTCAAAGCAATTTTTGTTATTTGCTAAAATTTATAGTCTTTATTGTGTGTTATTGGAGTTGGTTTGTATAAAGAAAATATTTGAAGTTAACTTTTGTTGGTTTCCAATTTTATTTGTACATCAAAATAATATATTTTGTTAACTAATTAGAAATTTAATATAAATTAATAAATACAATGTATCGTAATTTTCTTAAAATTTAGGAAACAACAGCTAAGGAGAGATTTCAAATTCAAATTTATAAATTATATATCCATTTATTTATAATTTATAACTAATGATTTTATTTTGTAGAAAGTCGCAGTAGTTCGCTATTAAAAATATCTATAATTTAATAATCTATGTGGACTTAATTTGACTCTAATCTTATTTATAAATTTTATAAATTTAAGTTACAATAAAAAAATAAAATTTAATATTTTGTGAGTTATAAGTAATTTCATATTCTATTTAAATTTAAATATATATATATATACGTATAAAAACAAAAATGCAATTATATTTAAGAGCTCAACTCATTCACAACTCATACATCATTTGAGAAAATTGAAGCAATAATACAGACTGAGTCAATCATGAGGTGAAATCCAATAAGAAGAATCATATATAAACTAACGTCCCTGATTATAAATCTTTCAAAAAATTAAATTATTTGGCCTAGAATGGAATGGCAATTATTTTAATACCCATGAATTTTTAGGTGTAGTTGTCTCTTGTGGACACTATATATATTTATATAAAGCCAAAGAAGACCAGATTTCATCAATGATAGTCCTGTGTAGCACGCCACAGTTCTCTTCTTCTCCCAGAAATGAAGGAGAATTCCCTGGTTTTTGTCTTCCTCCAGTGAGAGCAGATTCCTGATTTTGTGTTCACCAAAAATTAAGGTGGAAAATCACATATTACAAGGGAAAACACACACACACACACACAGAGACACACACACACACACACACACACACACACAGAGAGAGAGAGAGAGAGAGAGAGAGAGAGAGAGAGAGAGAGAAACAATAGAGTTTTAGGAAAAGAGAAAAAAGACACAGACAAACCTTGCATATTATCTCAAAATGTCAAATATGACAGGTGATGAAGGCAGTTTCTCTTCAGGAAATACCGGGGAAGAAGTCCAACAGCTTCAAGAAAAGCAACAGCAGCACCAAGACCTACAGAATTACTTGCATGGATCCAATTCATCAGTACCTTCGGGTGCAACTAATAGCAATGACTCTACATCCCAAAAACAACAGCAACAGCCACCTAAGAAAAAAAGAAATCTCCCGGGAACTCCAGGCAAATTCAACAACCCCATCATCCTTAATTATGTTTTCTTCAGTAAATATATATGTATAGGTCTAAATTTGCTCTTAGAAGAGAATGAAAAATTCATTCATAACATGGAACATATCAAAGTTTTGATGAAACCATGAAAATTTAAAGTTTCAGGTTAAGCTGATTTGATCCAATTCAATTCAACAACCGATCGATATTAGAAGCTCTTTGAGTTGTAATCTTTGTCCAATAGCCGACTGATCGTAATTTGCAGCTCCCAAAAAATGATGGTTATATAAAAAGTTCAATTATTGCTTTGAGATCACAATTATTGCTGAGAACTGTTTGCTTGATTGCCCTTTTTGTTTCTCATTTTGTTTTCGACTGTTTGGGGACATGAATTGTAATTTCCTAAATTAAATTACACTAATCCTTTTACTTGGAGTATATATTTGACTGCTTTTTCTCCATGTTTATGTGAATCTTCTTCTAGTATTTTATATATGTAGTTTGAATATTAAACTTACTTAATTTTCATGATTTAGATCCCAATGCTGAAGTCATTGCTCTATCACCAACAACACTAATGGCGACAAACCGTTTCGTTTGTGAGATTTGCAACAAGGGATTCCAAAGGGACCAGAACCTACAATTACACCGCAGAGGTCATAATCTTCCATGGAAGCTTAGGCAAAGGACAACCAATGAGGTCAGAAAACGGGTTTACATATGCCCCGAGCCAACCTGCGTCCATCACAACCCGGCTCGAGCATTGGGTGATCTTACAGGCATTAAAAAGCACTTCAGCCGTAAACATGGAGAGAAGAAATGGAAATGTGATAAGTGCTCAAAGAAATATGCAGTGCAATCTGATTGGAAAGCTCATCAAAAGACATGTGGTACTAGGGAATACAAATGTGATTGTGGAACAATCTTTTCCAGGTTCACTTTATACCTTTTATTGAAACCATGCTTACCTAACATATATATGGTAGATAATACTCGCATTTGAAGTATAGTTTTAGAAAATTAGATAGTTAATTTAGATGGTTCTTACATCTTAGAAGATCTTTGCATGGTAATTTTTGGACTTGTCAAAACTTCATCATGGAAATTGAAACCTTTGCCGTGAATATGTAGTCAGTTTTCAGTATGGTTAAAATTATATATGCATGATTGTTATCTGATAGCACTCGGATAAAATAAATATTAGAGAGTGGCCGACACACTGAAAGGCACTTTTGCACTTCCTTTTTGACGCATTTTACACTATTAAGTTTGAAATAGCTGTCTTTCTCTGAGATCACTATCTTCGATCCCATAGATTAGAAAAGACATGCAATCTCTTATCGGTAATTTCCTTTGTTTTTGTTTTTTTTATTTTAGTTTTTTTCTATCCTGCAATAACCTAAATGTCCCCACTGCTTATCCATTGTGCAGAAGAGACAGCTTCATCACTCACAGAGCCTTCTGTGATGCATTGGCTGAAGAAAACAACAAAGTAAACCAAGGACTAATGAACAATTTGGGATCGAACATGCAAAACCAAATGCCAGATCTCATGTCACCAATGACCACCGGAACCAACACTTCCGTTGGAATGTCTGAGTTCAGTAATTTTGACCAAAAAAATCCGCTTATATCTCTTCCTCAAGATCTAGTCCCAATGCCCTTTAAATCCTTGAACATGGGAGGTGGCGTGTTCTCAAGCAGCTCCGGCACTCTCTTCGGCGGTCCCAGAAACATTTCCTCATCTTCTTCAAACCTCCAGCTTAGCTCAAATAGCTCATCTGGATTCAACTATTTCCAAGATTGTAAACCTGTGTGGTCAGCGACAGCTTTGTTGCAGAAAGCAGCACAAATGGGTGCAACAGCAAGCAATAGTATAAACTCTCCGATGATGCAAAAGAGTTTCACTAGTAGCATGGCCGGCCCTGACCATCAACTATCTTCCATTAAGCCACTATCATATGGAGCCATTCAGCAGCAGCAGCAGCATAATACTTCGTATGATCACTTTCCATCACAGCCTGAACAATCAAGCATGGCTGGAATCAACGGCGCCGGAGGATTCACAAACCAGATCACGCAAAAGACCTCACAAGAAATATCACAACTTTTGGATACTGGTACAGCCAGTGCAGGAATGAACGATATAGGAGGGATGTTTTCAAGCATGTACACAAGTAATGACCATCAAAATTCGAGGTTCATGAAGAATATTGAAAATGATGACAGTATCGGCAGTACTTCTAGCTATGTAAAAGCCGGAAGAAATGCAATTGAACGCAACACTACGGGGCCATCAAGATTTGGAGGGGACAACGCAGTTGGAGATATGATGACTCTCGATTTTATGGGAATTGGAGGACCAAGACCGACCAATTTGCATGAACGGCAGCATAATCAGTTGCATCAACAGGGATTGGAACTTGAGGCAATGAGCCAACAACATCAGAGAATGCAAATAATGAATCCTTTCCATCAACAGCTCTCATCTCATGGGGATTCAGCTATTGAGAAACCCATATGGGATGTTTGAGAAGATAATGAAAGTTTTTGTTGTTTCTTTTTTTTTTATTATTTTATTTTATTTAGCTGCTTTAGTCTCTTGTCATGCTACACACAGTCACAAAGACCGTCGGTCCACAACGTACGGTAAGAAAGTAAACAAAATTCCAATGGACTTCGGCCCCTCCCCGAAGAAGCCTGAGGTTGTAATTTGACTTCGTAGATGTTCACTCGCGCATTATTAGTGGTATCTCTAATCTTTTTAATAAGTCAGACTGTTCGGAGAAAATTTTTTTTTAGCGAAACATTTCTTCATGCAGTAGCCATATAAATCTTTGCCCATCAAATCTAATCAATTACACAAATTTTCAAGATGGGAATATTGGGATTGCCGAAAAGGAAATTTGAATCGGGATGGAATTAAGTTATTCATATTTTTATTTTTCATTTGTTTATTTTGCAATCTCTTATTGTTATATTTATATATAGTTAAATGAGTAATATTAAACATTTTAAGTTGAGTATCACAAGTGATGATATTATTTTTATTGATTATATACTAAGATGGGATTATATCTAATTTTAAAAAAAATTGGAAATATAAAGTTAAAATACTTACTATTGATGACATTTACCGACTCCACACCTGTTCAACTGAATGATTCTCGACTCTAATTATTGTTAAATAAGTGACTTGATCCGGCTCTAGTCGCCTCGGTATTTCGACTCTACCTTAACTACCAAAGCGACCCAACGCTTTTATTTCAAAAAAGAGAGTTGTGGATAGAATCGACAAATACGCTGTTCAAATAACTATTTAAGCATCCCATCACGTTAGAGTGTGTTATGTCCTGTAAATTGCAGGCACTCATTGTTACACCAGACCTAACGTAAAAGAGTAGTAAAAAAATTGATCCAACCACTATACCTACTCCTATCTAATCACACTCTCGTTCTTCGATGCTCACACGTGTAGATGCCCTATAAAGGGTGAAAGCTACATGGAGGAGGACTTTTGAATGGAGAATTTCTAGAAAGGGCTATCTTTGAACGATAAAGAGAAAGAGATTGCACTCATAAATATTTTTCGAGTCCAGCCTCCTGAATTGGTAAAATACTTAAACTCCTATATTTTTTCTCTTTTCATTTGGTCCTGCACAGTCCACTAACTTGAGCATCGAAGTTTACTCGTTGGTAATTCGGCTTCACTCCTAGCTCATTTTTCTGTGATTTCAGGTAATCCCCGAGAAGATTCTACTTTGATTGCAATAGTAAATCTGTGTGATGTGCTAAATTTTCTGTCCTTGAAAAATTTGGGCATCAACAGTTGGCGCCTTCTGTGAAAAACGAGCAAAAAGCCTGAACAAGAAGTTCAAAAAGTGTTTCGTATAGATATGGCAGGAAATGCTCGCAATTGTCTTTCTAAGAAAGTACAGAAGAAAAAAGCTGGGGATCCCCCTCACACAGGAGAAAAGGGGGCCATTACTGAATCATTAGATGAAAATGAAGTATTAGCTCACCATATCGATGGTCCAGCCAATCGAGCCATTGTCAGAACCGAGAGGTGTGAGTCCTAACAGATAGAAAGAGGACCGGTAGAATCAAGAAGTATAAGGGAGATTGATAATCGGAAGATTATAGAATTAGAATGCAAAAATTATTTACTGGAAAATGAGATGGCGAGACTACAAGCATTAGTTTGGTGACAAGAGCATGAAAGAAAGCACCAAATTATGTCAGAAGCCTCAGAAGTAAGGGCCGATTATCTTTCAGAAGAGAGAGGCCGAAGAGCCCAAAACCCGACTGGGAGAGTTACTGTCAGAAATGCCTGCTTTATCAATCTGCAAAAAGAAAAGGGTAAAGCTGATATACATGACGAAGCAGGAATGCATTGTGATAACGAACCCATGATATCTGCTACTCTTTGTAGCCTTAAAATAGACCCAAGAATTCCCATCAGGCCTAGGCACACCACGAGAGACTTGCGATCTTAACTTAACGAAATTAGGTTCCAAGATAATAGTGTTTGACCTACAGACCCCCAGATGATTGAAAGTTGTGTCAAGAAGATACTATAAGAAATTAGGATTAGAGGAACGAGAACTAGCCTACTAAGAAGCAAGGATGAAAAGACTGAAATAAATAGATATGGTGATTCCCCTTTCACCAGAAATATAATGGAATTGATCATTCCTAGAAAGTTTAAAATATCGCAAATTGCGCTCTATACTGGAAAGACCGACTCCACACTGTATTTGGATACCTTCAGGGAAATGATACATATCCAAGGACTACGCGAACTTAAGATGTGCCAGTTGTTCCCGCTAACGTTGGAAGGATAGCCTAGAGTGTGATTTAGAAGCCTCTCGAAGGGCACCGTCGAAAGTTTTCGACAATTAGGCTAAAGCTTTGTGAAAGAATTTCAAGGCGCTGTAGAAACTGCCCATAGCTCAAGCACCCTTCTCTTATTGTGGCAAGACCCTATCGAGAGCCTCCGGAGTTTTATAACAAGATATCACAACGAAGTGATACAGTTAGGGGTTTTCACCATCCATTAGCATTAGAAGAATTGAGGAGAGGGCTCCGAGTGGATAAAGGATGGTACGCCATCAATAAGTGATCTGTTACCACATAAAAAATCGCCTGAAGAGAGCTCTTTGATGAGATAGATATCGAGGATCGAGTATTCCTAAGAAAGCAAGAGGAAAGGGTAAGCCGATCCGAGCAAAATGACAGGAAATTTTTTTCGAGGAGAGACTCAAGGAAACATAAAAGTGCCAACCAAAATAATCGAAGCAACAAACACTTTTGATTGCCCCGACAAAGAGTCATGGTTAAGAAGCCGGCCCCGCATAGAGAGCGACACCAAGCGAGTAAGGCAAGCGAAAGGAATTTTGTTCAATTAAATATTTCCTTCTCGCAAATTTGGTAATATGCAAAGGACAACGGACCCTACGTGGCAGAGCCAACCCTGATCAGGTCTGAGAGAGCCAAATTCTAAGCGATTGATTTTGTGATTACCACCAGCGTTACGGGCACAGTACTGATAGTTATTTTCATTTAAAAGAATAAATTAATCTGTTAGTAAAGAATCGATACCTGGATCAATTGCTGGCCGATTCTGAGGACGGAGGATCCCACCAAGTCAAGAAACATCAAACTATGGTGATATTAAGTGGACCTACCCTGGCAAGGAGTTCGAACCATTCTAAAAAGAACTATTTAAAATACTCTCTGTCAAATCCCAGTAATAATTTTCACATCATGAATGTTTGAGAGGCCAAACAGCCAAGGATCGCATCAGTACCGATAATATTTACCGATGCGAATGAAGTGAGCATGCATTATTCCAATGACGATGCCTTGGTAGTTACTATGAGAATAGAAGAAAAAGAAGTCAATCGAATCCTCATTGATACGAAAAGTTCAGCAGACATTATTTTCAAAGACACCCTCGATGCTTTAGGAATAGAGGATGTGAGGTTAAGAGATTTGGAATCTGCATTACACAATTTCAGGGAATCGTGTGTCACACTCCTAGGCAAGGTGTCATTACCCATAATCATGGGAGACAAGCCACAAGAGAAAACCACCATGATCGAGTTTCAGGTGGTAGACTTACCAATATCTTATTCTATCATTTGAGGTTGACCATTTTTTCAAGCCACCAAAGCAGTAAAAAGCATCTACTATCTCAAACTCAAGTTTCAAGTCGATAACGAGGTTGGCATAGTAAGAAAAAGTCAGAGGGAAGCCCAATCATGTTTTGCGACTTCTTTCAAGCCCATTCACTGCATTCATAAAAGATGTTGAGAGCCAGAAAACA
Organism: Trichilia hirta; assembly: GCA_035221805.1. Classification (NCBI taxonomy): domain Eukaryota; kingdom Viridiplantae; phylum Streptophyta; class Magnoliopsida; order Sapindales; family Meliaceae; genus Trichilia; species Trichilia hirta. The sequence goes on from JAWDEX010225369.1 coordinate 36,333, forward strand.
AAAACGCCAATGACGATGGAGAAGAATAGGCTAGAGAAGGTCGAAAAGAAGGTAATCAAGTCTTGTCCAAAGACGACCCCACCTTTGAATTTGCAAAAAGGCTGGAAAAGATAAATATAGATAATTTTGACACTTAAAAAACTGTCCGAGTCAGCACGTACCTCAGCTCTAACGAGACTCAAATACTGGAAGAATGCCTGAGGTAGAACAAAGACGTATTTATATGGAGCCATAGCGATATGCCCGGGGTAGACCCTCAAATCATTACACACAAACTGGCAATACGGCCTACAAGTAAACCCATAAAAGAAGGGTATTC